>JAJMBN010000024.1:0-118544 GCA_030572735.1 Sugiyamaella mastotermitis
TATTATTATTATTATTATTATTATTATTATTATTATTATTATTATTATTATTATTCTTTTAAAGTTTTATTTTTGTCCGGTACTTACGCGAAATATTAACGACCCAACGACTATTCCAACCGGTTACTATTTATTCTTAAGATATAAGTTTAACAAACTTGTTATAGCTTCATTTACTAATATTCTTGCAGTCTAATTCTGTGTGTATCATAGATTGTATAGGACTTTTGCCAAAATGACTAGTATATCTCCTCCGATGGATGATTCATTTGACTTTTCCGACCAAAAGCCTATTTCGGGCATGAAACGGTTATCGCTTTTGGCAGGAAGTTCAATAGAGTCACCAAACATGCTTCAAGGTTCTTCGATCCCCCAACAACCTCGATCTTTAAAGTTTCCTCTTCACCGTAAAAGCTTCACGGTCAGGAACAATATGGCACCTGTCACTCCGCCCGATTCTCCCACTTTACAAGAACAGTTGAACACCATGTCATTGACTTCAAAACCTTCAAACAACCGATTATCAACTGTACGCGAGTCTCCTGCTGGCAATCAACCAGCAGTAGCTCCTGCCAAATCTTCATCTACATTGGTTTCTAAAAAATCGACTCAATTATTAAGATCCGATACTGACCTAGATGAAGAATTTGAGGATGCTCATCAGTCTTCTTCATCTGCATCTACATCTTTATCTAATGAATTCCCATTCTTGAGGTCGGTTCATGCGTTCGACGCGGCAACCCTCCCTAGAGATGAAACAGAAGTTAGCTCGGACCCTGCAACTATTTGTCTCAGTTTCGATGAAGGTGATATTGCATTATTGCACTCAAAGCATCCGTCTGGGTGGGGTGATGCTACTTTACTTTCTACTGGACAAAGGGGCTGGATACCTACGAATTATTATAGACCATATGCTGATACCAAGGCAATCCCTTTATTGTCTGCTATTCTTAATTTCGTCTCTTCACCAAAGTCTTATCCTCTTCGTATAGATCCATCAAAACCGCATTTAGTGTCTCATACTGAAGCTGACAATGCTATATTTACTTTTTCCCAGACTTCAATCACCAATATTATCACCGGTGTAAGATCTTTATTACAGGAGTGCAAAACCCTTACTAGAGATACCCCAATAGTGAAAAGATCCCCTTCTATTCGAAAGTTCCGAAAATCTCTTTTAACCGAATTAGCTATTTTGGTTTCACTGGCTAAGCAGTACAAAAGCAGCACTGATGATATCATTATAGATAAATTGGTTAACATCTGTTATAAGATTGTCTCTAAAGCTGTCATGTTTCTTGATGTTTGGGCAATAGATGCTGCTGAGCATGAAGAAGACGACCACGCATCTTTAACTCGCATTGATTCCAATGATAACGCTTCTGCTAAAAGCGATATTAATGGTGATAGATCTCAATCAACAGACATTGCATCAATCCACTCATCTTCGTCTTCAGGAAGTCACAAGAAGAGTGCTACCATAGCACAACAGAATCGTGGGTCTATCATCTTTCACAAACAAGCTCCATTTGCTCATCAACGCCTGGACGAGTCAAATGAAGCGTTAACAAGCTATTTGGGTGTTTTCATCCATCGAATGTCAATTTTAGAAACGGATCCTACTGCTGGAACTCAGATCTTACTCAATACTAGAAGAGCTATGCTTGCATGTCGTGAATTACTGGCTACTGTAGAGTTTATTAGTGCTAAATCTCTTCCCAGAAACAAAGATTTAGAAAATTCGAAGGATAAACTTTTCATCAGAATTAAGACTCTGGTATCTGCTGCCAGGGAGGTTGTAAACCATACCACTTCTACCGATACCACTGATGGTGGTGATACTCAAAATGGTATGGAATCAACTGATTTGAAAACTTCTACTGAAAAGCTTATTCAGAATGCAACTTCTTGTGCTCAAAGTGCAGTAGAATGTGTTGTGCGATGTAAAACGATTTTGAAGAAAGTCGGTAATTTCCAATTACCTGCTTCTAGAGAATACCCAAATTTCGCCGATGGTATGATTGGTACTGGTGAAAGGGGACTTGGACTAAAGCCTATATTACCTGAAGTTCCAACTATATCACCAATGGGATCCACAAAAAGCCTTGTTCCCGTTAGTCCTACTGAGATTGGTGATCTCGCAGATTCTCAGAAGCTTCATGTCTTAAGAGATGCTGAAGGAAAGATTCGTGCTGCTTCTATTCGGTCATTAATTATACTTCTTACTGATGAAAAAGAACCACAAGATCCGTTTTTAGTTTCGACTTTCTTCCTTACATTCAGGCAGTTCACCACTCCATCCGAAGTTCTAAACATTCTAATTGATAGATTCGAGACTAAAACTGATGATGTTAGTCTTGGTCTTCAAAAGCTTGAAGATTTATCTTCGAGGAGGGTGAAAATAGTAAACTTTATTAAGAGATGGATGGAGTCACACTGGAAACAGTCTAAAGATGGCCCAATTCTTAGAGAAATATTGGGCTTTTCTGATAGCCATTTTGGTAATGTTTTACCAAATGCGAACTTGATTATCAATGATTTGGCAGCAAAGGTTTCTAGCAATGGTCTCAAGGATGGTGAGCCATTAATTCCTAGACAAATTTCTCTGCCTGCTGGTAATCAGACTTCTATTGTAGCTGCATCGGTATTAAGCAATATTAGCAATAATGGAAAGACATTGTCGAAATCACAAGCTGCATTTCTACAAAAGATCAATGAAATGAACGGTTTTGTTGATGATGATGATATAGAGTCCGATAAGCAAAATGTTTATGATGATTCCAAATCCATTTTATCTGCAACAACTTGGACTTCTAAGTTTAGTAGACATTCGTTGGTTCCAGGAGCTGGAAATAGTGTTGCAAATATTATAAATGGTACTCAAACGCTAACTGTCGCAGATATCGACCCAGCAGAGGTAGCAAACCAGTTAACTCTTATCGATTCTAGCATTTTTTGTAAAGTCGAGGCTGGAGAGCTTCTTGAGCAGAATTTCACCAAGAAAAAACGAGAGTTGGGTCTTGCTCCTAATATTGTTCAGATGACTAATATATCGAACCAATTGTCCTCTTTTGTTGGTGATAGCATCTTGGCAAATGGACTTCATCTGAAGACAAGAAAGAACGTGTTGAAGCAGTGGATTAGAATTGCTGAAAGATGCCTGGAGCTTCGAAACTTCAACAGTTTATTGTCTATAATATCTGCTTTACAAAGCGTAAATATCATGAGATTGAAAAGAATCTGGGAATCTCTTCCTCAAAAATATTTGGACATTTTCCAATCTTTGAAGAAACTTCTTGTTCCAGATAAGAATTTTGCCCACTATCGGTCGAAATTGCGAGAACAGTTGCCTCCTTGTATACCTTATTTGGGTTTATACTTATCTGACTTGATCTTCATTGAAGAAGGTAACCCTAGAACCCGTGAGTTTGTTCCTGGATATTCTATTATCAACCTTGATAGATATGAAAGGTTGACCCGGTTAATTGGTGGTCTTCAGAAGTTCCAAGTGGCCTATAATTTGATTCCTTCTAAAGAGTTACAAACATGGCTTAAAGGAGAAATGAAAAAAGCACATAGTGCTGTTGAAGAAGACCTGAATGACCTTTGGCGACGAAGTTGTATCGTTGAACCGAAGTCCTAATTTATTTTTTATTTATTGATGATATATGTCTAATGATATATTTATGGTAATGTTTGTAATGATTAAATATGTTGAATTTGTTTTATTCTTATTTTTATTTAGATTTCTCATAATAAATTTATAAATTATATAGCAATTTTTTAGAGCTTCTTAGAGGCTCCAATGAAGTTGATAGCACTCCCAGCCTTGAAAAATTCGACTTGATCCTTAGACATAGTGTGCTTGGATCTGATAGTAAAGGATTCTCCAGAAGGCTTAGTAACCTTGAGAGTGACGAAACCACCGTTGTTTCCATCCTTAGCAAGCATATCCAAAAGGTCAACAGTTTCAATAGTATCCAAAGAATTAATCTTGTCGTAATCAGCAGGGTTCTCGAAGGTCAAAGGTAACATTCCTTGCTTTTTCAAATTGGTTTCATGGATTCTAGCAAAAGACTTAGTAAGAATCATCTTACCACCTAAGAAACGAGGTTGTAAGGCAGCATGCTCTCTAGCAGAACCTTCACCATAGTTGTCTTCAGCAATAACAGCCCAAGGAATGTTCTTTCCCTTCCACTTAATCATGAGGTCAGGAATGGTAGCTTCAGAACCATCAAAATCGACAGCGTGGTTAACCTTTCCAGTCTCCTTGTTCAAAGCTCCAATCAAAGTATTGTTGGAGATGTTCTCAAGATGACCCTTGTACTTCAACCAAACACCAGCAGCAGAGATATGATCAGTAGTACATTTACCTTCAACCTTTACAATAACGGAAAGCTTTAATTCCCTGTTATCAAAAGGTTCGAAGGGGGTTAATAATTGTAATCTATCAGATTCAGAAGAAACTGCAACAGGAGTCTCGGGAACAGGAACAGGGTCATAAGTCTCGGGATAGAACTCGGTTCTTGTACCCTTAGTGAATCCAGTAGGAGGAAGTTCTTCACCAACAGAAGGAGGCTCGAACTTGAAGGGCTTTCCATCAGGAGTCTGAAGACTGTCAGTTAAAGGGTTGAAAGTGGTGTTTCCACTATAGATCATAGCAGTAACAACTTCAGGAGAAGTCAAAAAGTTCATGGTGTTGGGGTTTCCATCATTTCTAGCTCTGAAATTTCTGTTGAAAGAGGTGAAGATAGCATTGGAAGAACCCTTCTCAAGATTCTCGCCAGTTCTATCCCATTGTCCGATACAAGGACCACATGCATTAGATAAAATAGTAGCACCATTGGCTTCGAATAATTCGGTCAAACCATCTCTTTCAATGGTGGCTCTAATTTGTTCAGAACCAGGAGTGATGAAAAAAGGAACCTTAGGCTTCAAGCCTGCCTTTTCAGCTTGTTGAACCAAAGAAGCAACTCTAGTCATGTCTTGGTAAGAAGAGTTGGTACAAGAACCGATTAAACCGGCAGAAGTGTTTAAGGGCCATTCCTTCTCCTTAACAGTAGCACCAAAGTTAGAAATTGAAGTAGCAAGATCAGGGGTAAAGGGACCGTTGATGTGAGGTTCTAAACTAGCCAAGTCAATGTCGATAATTTGATCGTATTCAGCACCAGAGTCGGCACTAAGGAAACCAGTCTTGGAAACCTCTTCAGCCAAGTCACCAATAGGACCACGGCCAGTGGCAGTAAGGTATCTCTTCATAGACTGAGTGAAGGGGAAAGTGGAAGTAGTAGCACCAACTTCGGCACCCATATTACAGATAGTAGCCATACCAGTAGCACTCAAAGTCTCGACACCAGGACCACGGTACTCAATGATAGAGCCAGTACCACCCTTAACAGTGAGCTTACCAGCCAAGTAAGTAATGACATCCTTTGGAGCAGCCCAACCACTCAACTTACCAGTTAAGTTGACACCAATAACCTTGGGAGCCTTCAATTCCCATGGAGTACCAGTCAAAGCATCGACTGCATCAGCACCACCGACACCAATTGCAATGGCACCAAGACCACCAGCATTAGGAGTGTGAGAATCAGTACCTAACATCATAAGACCTGGAGCAGAGAAGTTTTCCAAGACAATTTGATGGATAATGCCGGAACCGGGTCCCCAGAATTGGATACCATACTTCTTAGCAGCAGATTCCATGAATTCAAAGACCTCCTTGTTTATAATCTTAGCAGAGTCTAAATCAGCTTCAGCGCCTTCCTTACCAACAATCAAATGATCACAGTGGATAGAAGCAGGAACAGCTGTGGAGTCCATACCACAGGTCATGAATTGAAGAAGGGCCATTTGAGCAGATGCATCTTGCATAGCGACTCTGTCGGGGTTCAGCTTGAGATAAGCTTGTCCACGGATATCCTTAGGGTTTGAAGATAATGATTCCTCAGGAGAGACTAAGTGTGAATAGAGAATCTTTTCTGCCAACGTTAATGGTCGGTTAAGAATAGACTTGACCTCTTGTAAAGTTGCATTGAGCTTCTCGTATGGAGGGGTCCTAGACTCCAAGCTCTTGGGAATCAAGGATCTAGCCTTGAGCTAAAATGCTGTTAGAAACCTATTCTCAAAATTAATACTATACATAATCTATAAACTTACCTGAGAAAAACTTCTAGAAGCAATTCGAGACATTTTCCCTTTATATAAATAATTGCGTTGGAACTTTTATTTGTCTCTCTGCTACAAGTTATGAATCATCTCTGGTTTTATTGACCGATATTTCACAGGGTAAGGGAAATGATTGAAATTTTTCACTTTTTTGTTAGTAGCCGTTCTTAACATTTACGCGTAGGCCTAGTTATCGTGCGTCCATAATACAATTTACCCCAGACTCCTTCAATGATAAAACTGTAGGAAGTCCGAGCCTGATTTTATGGCAATCTGGTTAATAGCAATATAAGAATCGGCTTATTCCTGTGAATGTACCATAAATTAATATATGAAGGAGAATAGTAAGGTAAACATAGTGCAGGTGTTGTTGCCAATGAGATGGCCCCAAACTGCGATTACTAAGTTCATGCATTTTCACGCCGAAAGTATCATACGTCAGCTCTAGTTTGTATTTGTGAAGCGTCAGCTACCTAAATCAAGAGGAATATAAATATCACTTCTGGAAGTTTATGGGTTTTTTATTGAAGGGTATCATGATCAGTAATACTGTTATCTATAATTTATAAACAATTATAGCTTACTTTGAGATCCTGTTATTATAGTTTTGCACTCGGAGCATCAGCTCCGAATATGTTGAAGGGTGCTTCCTACCTGCATGTTGGTCAAATTTAAATTTCGGGCCCTACCCTGAAGTAGAACTTCAAGATTTTAGAAGCAGTTAAATCTTACTATATAGCATCTTTTTGGCTTTGTGGGGAGACAGAAATATTTGTGGTTATATGCTTGAGCTTACTGGAATGTATCAATGATTGTTCTTAATATATACAGTATATACAGCTCAAGCATTGATATATGTGCTTCGGGATAAAACAGTATTTTCATATAGGAGTCTGTAATATATGGATTGAGTTCACGAGATAATCGTTCCAGCTGTAGTATATTCCTTGTTGCCGTGTTTTTTCTGGTTATAATTCATTCTGTATGAACCCAATAAGATATTTCTGTCTTTAATAGATCAGATATAGTTAACAATAATGATAAATATATCAGGAAATGCGTACTCTCATACTCTTAGATGCCCTCGTATTCTGAAATGTAATTGGATTTTAAAATGTTTTCTTGTAAGTAATTTCACCAGCCTACTTTTTCATTTCTAGCTTCATCCTTGTGTTGAATATTTTTGTCAGTAGAACGCTTGTAATTGAGTCACTCGCTTAGATCGTAGCCTGCCGGTTCTCCTTAGGCCCCTTCTCTCCTATTTTCTCTATCACGACTCACTAATATGTTCTTGTACTCTTTCTCGTATCTTTTTCTGCGGTTCTACCAGTTGCACCCCATAAACTTAATACTAAACACATTGGCCTGAAAAAAAAAGGACCACTAATTCAAAGTTACTCCCTATAATTAAAACATATTCTACATGATATTGCTTTTGTTAAAACATCCATATGGTTTCTATTTCTTATAACTAGGAAACTATATGATTCTAGGCCATTAATTCAACGACAAATGTATGTCATGCCGGTCTCTGTCGCCGAATTAGCAAGCAGATTGGCCAGCATCTGTGAAGCCAACACGCTAATAAAAATGAATAAGATATCTATACGCTAGTAGTATGTTTTGGGCAGAAGTTTAGGTTCTAACTCTGCTGATATATTCCCTCAAAATGTAATAGTAATATGCTTTCCTTGATAACTAGGCTCTACTACTACTGAATGAATTCCAACAGAGATAGCTATCTTTGTCACCTCGTGCGTCAGGTACATCTTTGGGATTAACATTACCTTCAAATACAGGAACCATCATAGCTTATTCAGTCACTGTATTAGTTGTCATCATGGTTGACAAAATATGTGCAACAATCTCTTCTGTATTATCGTTTTGGTGAAAACATTATAGCAAATATCAAGGCATATATTAGCCTATAGACATGTCCTTCTCGACTGGGGGAAATACTTCTGTTCAAGCGTAGAACATTATTGACATCCTTGACACTAATATTTCTCATAATAAAGTCTTGAGATAAGATAGACATTTTAAACAACTTTACCTAGCATTTAAGATATTCTAGGGAGTTTTATATTCCACTATTTCTAATCTTTGTAGCAAATCTGGATAATTACCGAACCTAATTATCTTATACATCTTGAGCATAGCTGTTTGAATCTAGACAATTCGCTTCTAACTGCTTTTCTGAGGACTTCTAGTAAAAGCGTATACTGCTTATAGTGGTTTAATTGATGTTACAGGCTCTCATAACTCGGGAGGTATACGTATAGAAGCTAATAACTCATCAGCATAACCAGAAATTTATACCAAATCGCCTTATGAATATCCTGGAGATTAATCCTGTAATTATAAAACATACAAATTTCTGATATTCTAACATATTTATCTAATATTGAATTGAATAATTCTTCTTTCTCATCGACAGATAGGTTGTGATTCCAGTAATAATGGGTTTCCCTGATCTGTATACCGAGCAGTTAGCCCCGTTGATTCAAGGACCCTCCGTTCCTAAAAATCCGATTTATCATTTGAATATAATCATAGGTCTGTTTACGTAGAAGTTCGAATATTAGAAGCTATATATATGATTCCTAGTAGCAGCATTAAGGATTTGAATCCTCTTGCAGCAAAATATGGCACATTACAGCTATTTATCAGATTTAGCAAATTTAGAAAACAAAGTGAATATTTTTAACTAAATTTACCAAATTTAACGGAACTGAACGATAGTTTATAAGGATAATAGTCGCATGAGAAAGTATTTAGAATCTAACAGTAGTTCACAGTCTCTGATTATGTCCAGGTTCCTAACCTCCAAAGCGGCATCCTAGTGGACAGGATGTAAAGAAAGTCAGGCTCTAATGGCTTATGCTTATGCCATCATTAAATATATCACAATGGCCAACCCCAAAGTATCAGATCTCAATGGCTTGATCGCCGAATTTGTCGAGGTGTCAGGAGGTTCTCCTGATGAAGCAAGAGAATTATTAGAAGCATCTGGGTGGGATGTTCAAGTAAGTTGACTTTGCAACTATTATTAATGGTGGAGAAGGAAATGTCTTACTAATGTCAATTATAGAGAGCTCTAGAAGTTTACTATGGAGATTCAATTGATAATGGAGAATTGAATCACAAGTCCACCAGTTCTAATTCTACCACTGGTCAATCAAGTAGATTCTCTGATGGTGTAGCAGCCACAAGTAGCAATGCTTCCAGAAGGTATGTCAGCAAACTCATTGGTAGTGCTACCGGGCGTATAAATGATCTAACAGAATAGTCAACCTAAGCGATTTGCCACATTTGCAGATTTAGCACGAAATTCTTCTTTAGAATCATCGCCTGCACATTCTGGTTCTGATGAAGATGATGACAACAACTTATTTACAGGTGGTGAGAAATCAGGATTAGCTGTCCAAAATCCCGATGGCGCTGGTGCGTCTAGTGGAAGATTAATCAATGATATATTTAAAAAGGCACAAGCTGGTAAAAACCCTTCCTTGGACGATGATGAAGATGATGAAGATGATACGTTTGTTGGAAGCTCATTTGGTAGAAATAGAAAGAGTGGTAAAGCCGGTAAAATGAACTTTTCTGGTACAGGCTTTACATTAGGATCAGACGATGTTGCTTCAAGACCTGTTGTAAATGCTGCTGATGAGATCAGAAAGAATCAAGAAAAGAAGGTTATTCGAAAGCTTACATTTTGGAAAGATGGTTTTACTGTGGAAGATAGCAAGTTATACAGATACGATGATCCTGCCAACATGCAACATTTACAAGCCATACATAATGGACGTGCACCCTTAGAGTTATTAAATGTTTCTGATGGTCAAAGTGTTGATGTGCATATTGAACGACACTTGGATGAAATTTATCAACCCCCTAAGCCCAAGCCTGGAGGCTTTCATGGTAAAGGAAATAGGCTTGGATCACCAGTGCCAGGTGAGATTATAAGATCTTCTTCAGCTGATTCCCAAGCTCCAGTCGCTGTATCATCATCATCACCTTCCCCTGCTCCTTCTGTGCCCCAAGAAGGTGATGCTCCTGTTCAATTGAGATTGGGGGATGGAAGAACTATCAGAGCGAGATTTCAATCTACTGGATCTGTTCAACAGCTTTATGACTATGTTGATACTCAAACTGCCAGTAATCGAAGTTATATTTTACAAACAACCTTTCCAAATAAAGAGCTTCAAGATAAGAATGTTACTTTAAAAGTAGCAGGTGTTGTAGGAGCAGTTGTAGTTCAAAAGTGGACCTAGAAACCTACCAGTTTGTATTCTTATATAGATATTTTGAATTTCACGATTTTATACTATGTATTTAACTTTATATTCTATAAGCAGTATTAATCCATTATGAGTAGATTTAGTTAACTTTACTTTAACTTTAAGTGGAGTAGTCAGATATTGGTAGAAAAATTTTGCCGAGGTATGTTCGGATGCTACACAAGTAAACAATTTAATATAATAAATAATAAAATAAAAAATTAAATAAAATAAACCCAGTATTCTAACATACCTGATTAATCTATCAAAACTAAGTTATAAATAATTATTAATAATAAAAAGGAGGAAATAAAATATATAATAATATATCAAGGTGCAGCCAATTAACTCTCAAAGTAAATGTTGGCACCTCCATAGATGTTAGCACTTAAGTTTGTTGATATTTGAACCTCCTTCTCTAACTCTTCTTTAGTGGTAGAAATGTCCTTAAAAGTCTGGACAAGTCTTAATAAGGTGTAAGCGGCCTCGGTCATGGCAAACTGTTGACCCATACATGTTCTAGGACCTCCGTTAAAGGGTAAGTATTCCCAAGCATGGAAATCTCCTGATTTCTCCCATCTCTCGGGCTTAAACTCCAAGGCGTCTTTACCCCAGTATTTCTCTAATCTGTGCGTGAAGTATGGCATATAAGCAACTTGAGTACCTTTGGGAACAAAAACTGGGCTTTCTCCATCGGGTCCACCACCTCGAGGCAAAGTGGTATCAACAACAGAGACTCTAAAGTTAAGAGGCACAATAGGGAACAATCTAGCAGTCTCCCTTAACACATTGTTCAAATATTGACATCTCTTTAAAGTCTCGAAAGTAACATTTGACTGATCAGTTCCAAAAGTCTCCAAAACAACTTCTCTAAGCTTGTACCAGACAGGCTTATTTCTAACCAAATACCAGAAACATTGAGACAACATGGACGAAGTAGTATCTCTGCCAGCAGTCAAGAGAGTAACAACTTGATCTCTAATTAATAAGTAATCGTCTGTCTCTTTTAATAATTCTTCAATAACACTATGAGGGAAATCATCCTCACCAGCCTTTTCTCTTAAGTGATCCCCACGAGCAACTGCTTCAGCAATCAAATGATCAACCCAATCATGAACAAGCTTGGTAGCTTTTTTAAATTCTTTATTGCCAACAAAAGCATATAAAGGACCGACTCGAGCTCTCAAAGAAATAGTAGACATACTAAGTTCAATAGCATGTTGCATCTCAGAGGCCAAAACAATCTGACCATCCTTACTGACTAGTCTTTTATCCTCATTAGATAAGGTATCAACACTACAACCAAATAAAAATTCACTAGCAGTATCAAGAGTGAGCATATGGAACCAATGAAGAGCATCAGTTAAATCGCCATCTTTACAAGAAACCTTGATTTGATCAATGAAGTCATCAATGTGTTTATCAAGCATAGATAGACGAACGATCTTTTCCCGAATGAAGATAGGTCTTAGAATTTGACGCGTGTGCTTCCATAGGGCACCATCTGCAGCAAAAATACCCCGACCTAAGTAAGGTTCAAATTGTTTAGATCGGTCGCCAATGGAATAACTTTTGAAATTAGTTGCTAAAATACTCTTGATATTTTCAGCATCAAAGGTTACAAAGTTGATCTTAAAAGCGGTTTGAGTTCGGAAGGTTGAATACTCATTGTACTTGAATCTGTTTTCGAAGTGGGCTAAAAGTCGATGATGTTTAGCCTTGTTGATAAGTTGGAATAATGTCAAAAGACCAAAGGGTCTGTTCAGCAAAGTTCTAGGTTTTGCGCATTGGTATTTCTTAGTCTTTCTGGCGTAAATAAATTCATTGTACAACTCTCGGACAAACAGTAGGGCAGTAAGTCCCACCAAGTACAGCACAGTCTTAAGCAAGAATCCGGCAATTGAATATAACAACATTTTGGATTATAATTGCCAAATCAACTTTAGACAAACCCAAGAAATATTGTTTTATAGGTTTTTGCCTTCTATTATTCAAATTGAACTGGCTGGGAATGGTGTGGTATTTATTGAGGCCAGTCCCAACAAGTTCATGATTATTATTTTCATCTATTATAATTATTATTAGTGCCTGTGGACGGCAATTGTCGTAACATGTAACTTTCTGTAAGCTACATGCAAGTACTGACTGCAAATCTATCTCCTAAGTCGTCCAAGTGTTACATTTCTGTTGTCCAACTTTACAGGAGTCTACACACCAGCACACTACGGTTTAGACCGTATTGATGGTAAGTGCTGCTCCTTTCCATTTCTTGACTACCTTCATGTATGACAGACGCTCCCTTTCCTTCGCGGTAACAAATTTAGACCTAGCTGCATAGCACGGAGAAGGTAGCCACAATGGTTATCCAAGAATTGACGTTTCCGATTCATAGGACGATTATTTTTGTCATGTTATCTATATTTGTTGATATCGTTAAAATTAAAGTTTATTTTATTTTTGTTTTAGCAATTTTTTGTCGGTAGTTGATATAATATCTACAATTACAGTTCTTTACAGTGGGTCTCACTAGCAAAAAAAAAAAAAAAAATTAAACTGAAATGCATCCGGTTAACCCAAGCTAATGCTGGTGTGATTCCCTTTCTGTATCTGTCTGCATCATCGTATTCAAGCAATCTGGATGCCTTTGATTTCACTTCCCTGGGACTTCTATTATACAGAAGTTAACAGATGACATTTAAACCACTACTGCAACAAAGCTGCCGCTTGAAATGTTTAGCGCTGAGGTCTGTCCTCTACAGTAAAGTAAGTTAGTTGATCTATATTTATTCTATGAGCCAATGTAACTATGAGAAGCCTCCCTATAACTTAATGCGACTTTGTCAGCTTATTGTGTTGCTGTAACTTTTGTTAGAGGCATCTGATCTAACTAGTTAACTTAGTTAGTCAGTGAGCTGAGGGGAGCTATTTATCCGTATCTACTTTAGGTTTCAACTTTTATGACTTAAAAGTTCATTATATTACAAAGGCATTACTGTATTCAATTGTTGATCTATTTTGTCAATTGCTTATCTGTGTGTTTATTACATTCTTCTTCTCTTATTTGTTATCATTTGGCTTCTTTTCGCTCTTGCTTTTCTTTTTATTGTTGTTTTGTTGGAGATATGCGTGGCGGGTGTGATATTGGAGAGATATACAACTGGGACTGCTATGCTCGGACGGCACCAGGTAATCTAGAAAACAAAGTAGTTTGCGATACTTGATCTACAATTTGGACCTTGGATACATCATAAGAATAGGGTCAAGATTACTATGTATGATCATCTATGGCTATCAATTCAGGGATAAAAATAAGCTCGACTTTTTCACAGGATAAATGTGCTTACAAGTTGATTCAGGCAACATATGTGATTCATGTCTTTGCCGAGGTTATGTGGGCTATACATTTGAAGCTCTATAGCTTTATATCCATTTTGGGTTGTCAGGGATTTAAGCTTGCATTAAAAGGCTGGATTGTTGAGAGGTGCTATCCTGGCTGAGACACCAAACGCAAGATAAAACCATGTGCTGGTCTTGTTGTCAATAGATTTTAGTTTTAGTTTAGCTTAGCTCTCTAACAATAGGCTATCAGGTAATGTTGAGACATCCTTTTATTAAAATAAATATGTATTATTTCAAGGGTGCTTTATATAATTGCTTCAAGCTTTAAGAACGGCAACTACTGAACTCTGAAATTTAGTACTGTCTGGAAATTTGTTAATTTAGATTAAGTATAGACATGATTGAAGGTACATATCGTAACAAGGGAAAATATTAACTCCATAAATATAGCTTTACTGAAAATCAAATAAAACAAAAATAAAAATAAAAATAAAAATAAAAATAAAAAGAAAAAGAAAAAGAAAAAGAAAAGGTATTAATGACTTGATGATTTTAAGCCCTGTAAATTGCATAGTGGTGTTTTAGTCTTGTTGTTCTTGCTTTCTTTCTTTTTATTTTTTTGTATATCATGCTATCATTCTAAGGTACAAACACCCGGGAAAATGATTCAACATCTCGTCGGCAGCATACACAGCCCTTGAAATGCTTAAAGGCCAACGATAACCTACACTCCTCACAAATAGCAAAACAACGACATGGCCACAATACCACTTGTCGAGGCTCACTTTGGCACACTACACACAACGATTCACGATCAGGGTTTGAAACTCCAAATGTTGATCCTTGTTCTCTAGTACGTCGATCTCGGATAATTTGAATGATTTCCTTTCCCTCATCAAAATGCAAGTCATGGTATTGTCGTCTTGTCATCATTTTCTTGTGATCGGGTCGAGATAAGTGCTCTGCTAAAATAGAAACATTTTCTTCCTCTTCTCCCGATTTAGGCGCCAGTAATGATAACAAGTAATCGGGGCTAGTCATTACAAGCTCATAGAATTCTCCTAAAGATTTTTTTCCTCGTATCTGTAGATCTTCACCAACTGTTCCATTACTGCTGCTACTATTACCAGCGCCTGCATCTATAACTCTTTGAGCTGCTGCATTTGCAACATAGTGATGTGAAGCAGTTTCGTCTTCATCTGAAGATGAATAGTCGCTGTCATATTCGTACCTACCATAATTACTGATGCTGTCAATATCAACTTCTTCGGGATCATAATCGGCCGAATCGTCAATTTCTGGCAATTCCTCGCCGAGGAGAAGTCGTATATATCCATTTTCCAATTCATCATCTAAATCAGCATAAATGAAATTGTTTCTAATGGACATCATCCTCGATTCAAAGTCCACTATTCTAGTTGTGGCAGCGGATTTCTTAGCAGGCCATATCTTGTGAATTGCATCCATCACAACTTTTCGGATTAAAAATATAAATATCGTAACCAATGCTTGAGCCATTTGAAATGCTACTAAGAGTCTGGAAGTGGTCATAAATCCTGGCCGTCTTATAGCATTGCTGTTATCTCCAGTTCCATTTGCTCCTCTTGTTCTAGAGCCTCGTCTCTTGTTTCTGCCAGAGTCATTTAAGAATGCAACTACTGGTTCTTGAGGAGGTCCAGATACTTCATTATTATAAGGGTCCGAATTGGGGGGGTAAGCTTCATTACTTACTTCCATCCATGTTGACAACGGAGCACACAAAGAGGACGCTTCTGTCAAATAAGTAGCTTTTGTAGCTGACGTGAGGGCTATAACCCCTAATTTCATTAAGCAAGTATAAAAATCCTCGTTCATTTCTAAATGAATGGATTGTAGTGATGTCTGCATCTGAGATGGACCACCAGCAAATATACATGCGAGTCCATAAATAGCTCCACAAATGATTACAACAATACAAACAGCCAATTGAGGGCCATATCCAATAACACAGACCGAAGGGAAATAATCCAGCCTATGATTTAAAGTAGAATATGCAAAATATGATAAAAATGTGATGCCAAACACAGAAGAAGCAACTAATCTGTATCGATACCAATTAAGCATTCCTTGAACATGAAAGGCAAGCTGACTTAAAGCTGACATTATTGAAACTACTAAAACTTCAGTAGATAGTCTTTGAGAAGACTGAACTTCTTGAAATGCAACAGAATATTCAAATAACGTCATGCCTGTTTCCGAATAAGGTAGTCGTCCCTGGATCACGCTAGAAAATGTTTCAATAAAATGGCCAATGCAAATAGAACGATATAGATCCCATAATATTTCTGGGCCTGGGCATTCTGCATTACCAGATTCCGTTAAATAATTGAAAACTTCAGACGAAAGATGGCTCTGGCAGAAATCATATAGTGCTGGTGATGAGCATAGTAATGCTTGCAACAAGGGGTATACCTGAGCTGCTAGAGTGTAGATAGCTACCGATCTCAGCATGACTCGGTATGTTAATGGTAAAGGAGCTGGTCTTCTGGTAGTTGCAAATACTACAGTTCTGTTTAGAATCACTGCCATACCAATGCACAGCATAGCAAAGGGTGACACCAAGTATGATACAAATGAAGCAGCATATCGATCTAAAGCATTACCTCCAATTATTATAGCAGAAATAGTTTTAGCTGCCGATGTTAAGATCCGCTTTAATATAAAATCATTGGATGTATCTGTGGCTAGTCGGGTAGCAGCAACTACAAATGTCATATTATTGCTTGCAACAGTGCTGACATTAGAAAGGACATCCTGTCCCAATACACTTGCGGTAGCGGTAGCGGAAGGGATTATTGATCCAACTAATCCACTGGTACTGCTAGTCATATCGGAGTAGTAGGCTTCTACTACAGCCTCTATAGCATTCATTTCCCAGTTTGTCCAACTCGATTCAGTTGATGAATGGCTTGATAGACTTTCAATCGTCTGTTAGGTGAATAGCAGTATGAAGAGAATAGTGGAGTGTTAGCTTCCTATCTAAGCCGCTAAAGTACGCTTTACTAAGGCTTTACCCTCCTCCGCCCGGGACTCCGCACAATATCTGTGAGAATATGGAAATTGCAAGGCCGATTCCGCTAATTTAACAATACAAGATTTGAATTATTTTTCCATAATTTAAATACTTTGCCATTAGTATATGACTCTTTGGCATAACACTTTAGAGTGCTAGAATACTGTGGATTATGTAATGACGTTACTCTGGTGAACAACCTGTGTACTGTTACTGTAGTTATGCTAATATTAACACTGTAGTCTATAGACCAGCTGGAATTGAATTGAATATTAGAAGACCGCATAATCCAATTCAGGCCCAAATAAATAATGAAGCAATAATATTAATATGAGAAAAGGCTATTCAATAGGTATATAAATAATCTAAAATGAAGGTTCCACTTTTGTTGGCTAATAGTCCAGCTTGTTGGTGCAGCCATACGGGGCAACATGGAATCCGAGTCCGTAAAATGTATTAGAAAATGGAGTCACAAACAAAGTTTCATACTAACTACTCTGTTTAAAAGTAAATTGGAAATCAAATAGACCTGTTTACTTCACTATCTATGAAAAATGTCTGGATCAAAGGATTTACTCACTCTGCTAAGCCTACAAAGTTAGTGTTTACGGGGTATCGTCTGGCGGTGTTATGAAATTAGGAATTATAACCGTACCCAAAGAACCTGACAGAAGGAGAAGCCAGTTGGTATGAAATTGTCATCACAACCCCAATCTTTGCAACCTAAACACATTTCCACCGAATCAATATAAATCAAAATGGTTATTGACTATTCTAAATGGGATAAGCTAGAATTATCTGATGATTCTGATATCGAAGGTGAGTAAAAATGTATTAAATCCTTGGAGTTTGGAGCCAAGAAATACTAAAACAAATTAATAGTCCATCCAAATGTTGACAAGCAATCATTCATCAGATGGAAGCAAAGAGATATCCATGAGAAAAGAGAGCAAATGAAGGCTCGTATGGCACAACTAGAATTAAACTTGGAGATGAATAATGATCTTTTAGAACGAGTTACAAAGCTGATTGATGCGTCCAAGACTGAAACCATTTCTCAGAATGTCGGGGCAGCCGTACTTTTGAGTAGTCATGGGTTCGATAAGCAACGACCATCCCGTGGAGATGAAGATGCCCCAGTATATAATGAGATGGTTGAGAGTTTGTTATTACAGATTAAGGGTGAATTGAAAGATGGTACTAGTCCTGAAGAACAAGAACGCCAGACTATAGAAAAGCTTAAGGAACACCAAGGATACATTCGAGATGCAATTGCTAAGGAGACCAAAGAATATGAAGGTCTTGTGGAAGAGAGGAGTCATCATATTTTGTCAGAAGATATTCACACTGGTTTTGATTCTACTTTAATTAACAAGGATGCAACTGCCAAACTTAGTGATAATTCGCATGATTCTATAGCTCGTTCTAATAGCTCGACTAAAGCTGCAACCACTGATATTGAAGTCATCAACAGCCCAGATGTTAAAGCTGCTACTAGTAATCATGATGAAGACTCTGATGATGTCAAAGCATCTCCCGAGGGTATTGAGTTTGCAAAGATTGAAATTGGAAAGTACGAAGAATGTTATAAATACTTAGTTCATCACCCTAATATTGTCAATGAACGGGAAAAAGATGGCTTAATGATGCTTGCATTCCAACAACAATTTAACAATGAGACTGACAATATGAAACGTACTGTGCATAATGCCTTGCTTATTCAGTATTGTGCTACCCTTGGACCAGATGGAATTCGACTATTTTTCAGCAAGATTACCAACAAGGCCAACACTGCATTGGAAGCATTTATGAAGGATGTTGATTTTACAGTTAATCACATTAAGCAAAGATGTGAGATTCTTAGTCAACAAGGTCAACAAGATGATGAAGATGAAGGTGGTGAACAACAAATTCAATTGTATGCCGTCGATCCCAATACTAACATTGCCCTTTCAGTACCTCCGGAAGGAACTGAAGAAAAATCGGTTTACGATACATTCAAGCCTGAGTTACGAAAGGCTATTGAAAATTCTAGTTTAGATGAGGTCAATGAAGTATTGGCTAACATGGACATTGAAGAGGCCGAAAATGTGGTTAATTTATTAAGAGAAACCGGAGTTCTCAGTGTGGAGGAGCAAATCTACGATCAGCGGGAATGGGAGGAAGAAAGAAAGAGACAGGTTGAGTTGGAACAAGAAGTATTAGAAAATGAAGCAGGTTTCGGCACCGATTCCGAAATATTGCCAGTAGATAGTTCAGTGCAAGGTGGTATTAGCTCTGTAGATGATGTCGACTAAAGAACGCCATAATTGACGGATCCGCAATTGAGGGGTGTGATAAATGTGAAATAGTTTATTTTTTTGTTTTTTGATGTGTATAAAAATGTAACAAACTTCAAATAAAAACAGCATGATGATCACTTGGCAAATGTAATAAATGTATCGAATGTTAACATATGTATAAACAGACTCTGGGGTTAGTTGACGTGTGACCATATACTGTAGTTTATTCTGGGGTATATACATTAGCAACAAACCCGTTAATTTATCCGACATGACAGTACGTTACCAGTAACTTACATGGTAACTTATTACAGTAACCTGTTAGTCGATACAGCCTAAAAGCCCCACCTTCAATTTTCTAAAGCTTTAGCTTTTACAGTTTCTCAACAGCCGGTATGGACGCTTTACTATGCGAAAAGTAAATGGTTTTAACTGCTTTCAGTAATAGATGTATAATTACTTACATGGGTATTTAAGTAGTTAATTATTTATATCGAGGTGTTCCATCGGTATTGTACAACTATAATAGCAGTAACAAAAGTAATAAGCAGGTATTTACTCAGAACATGTTGGGGCAAAATATCCGTTAAAATAGTGGGGTTGCATATTAATTCCAGATCCCAACTGATACCGGCGAAAGATATTTGATGCATATAGCCATTGTGTGCTTTACACTAAGTTAGCTGTCAGATTCACTGGATAGTGGTTGTAGGTATTATTCATTTGTAGCAATATCAGATACCGGTTGAAATTGCGTAGAAATACAATAGGCTGTCGGAGGTGGTGGTATCTTTTTTAGATTGTAAGTGTGGAGGTGGGGTGAGGGAGCGAATAATCCGTTGCTAAATGTAAGCCGGCATGACTGATTTAAGCGGTCATCTAATATTAATATCTGCCAAGTTGGCAGCACTGTAGATGATACAATAATAAAAAAGAAAGCATTTTGTATACCTAAGAAACTCTAAATCTCGGTGCCATCTTCATATTATCGTAGTCTTGTCAGATTTGGTTTAATTAAACAACCGAGGTATGATTGCCGATACACTCATAATGCTGTCATGATTGAGCTTAATAGAACGATCAGGTTACCCCCGATAGTTTCCGTTGATCTGCGGCACAGCTTCACACGCCGCTTGTAACCTGGAGTGACAGGCCATGAGCACAGTCAGCGAAAGCGTCGCGTTTGAAATCAGCCGAGATAATCTTCGTCGGTAACGGTTATCATGTCTCGTAGATATTGAAATTTATCACTGTAAATAATTCTTCAATAACATAATGATCTACCAGCAGTAATGTTGCTTTATATACTTTAAAAACTGCTTGGTTAGTGCCAATAATCATATAAGTAACCAGCTTTGAAATTACTTAGCGTTGCAGCCTGTTAAATAAGCGGTGCCCACACTAAGCAGATCTGTTACCTGTATCACCTAAGACACCTTGGAGCCTTACACTAGAGCATCGTTTTTCAGGCTCGGTGATTTTTTCCGGTGGACAAAGTTTGAGCACCGGTATAGCTCGTGAAAACAGTAGAAAGAATTAAACGATCGAGACCCAACCATTAGATATAATAAATTCATAGGCTAGTGATCTCATAAAACAAAGTGGATCTGTCGGAAGTTTTGTAGTAGTTTAATTATTTGCAATAGGAACATAATTTTGCTTTTTTACGACATAAAATGGTACAATCGGATCCGCTGCCCAAATGGCTCTTTTGCCTGGCTTGTGATTTCCTGGGCTTCTATAAACAGCACAAAAGAGCCACCGTTAGCCTTGTCATGTCGGTTAGACTGAGAGGGGGCAAACTGGTTGTACCATATTTGTGATAACCCGACAGGGTTTGGCCCTTGCCCGTCTGAATGTTCTGTGGTTTGTCGTTCCCCCACACCAGCTATTTTATATAAACCCCTCTCTCGGTTTAAATTTGCTAGTGGTGATTGAATAAATTCTTTTAATACCAATTTTTTATTTATATATTTTGTTTAACAAATAGTTGGATTAAAGCGGAAGTTTTAACTATTTAAATTATTTGTTTGCAGTTTGACTTTTCTTTGGTTTGGGATTAACGATCTTTCATTTCATCGAGCTCTTTGATAGAAGGTAAGAAAATCTATAAAATATGTCTTTCACTGTCGATACTGCTCCTCCAGATGCCCTCTTCAATTTGATGGGTAGATACAAGGTTGATACCTTTGAAAAGAAAGTTGATTTAGGTGTCGGTGCTTACAGAGATAATAATGGAAAGCCATGGGTTTTACCGGTTGTTAAGAAGTCTGAGCGACTATTAATTGAAGACCCTTCTGTTAATCACGAATACCTTCCCATTGCTGGTAACAGTCAATTCTTACCTGCTGCCGCTAAGCTTGTTTTTGGTGATAGCAAAGACAGTTCACTAGTTGCTTCAATTCAAACTTTGTCCGGTACTGGTGCTAATCATCTTGGTGCAGTTTTCCTTCACAAATATCCTCCTTATAACATTCCTAATGGAAGTATTTATATCCCCACTCCTACCTGGGCCAATCACAACAACATCTATACTCACTCTGGATTAACAGTTAAGCAATATCCTTACTTTGACCAATCTACTAGAGGTTTAGATATTAATGGTTTACTCAAGACTTTAGGTCAAGCTCAAAAGGGTGATATTGTTTTGTTACACGCTTGTGCTCACAATCCTACCGGTGTCGACCCTACTAGAGAGCAATGGAAGCAGATTGCTGAGGTTGTCAAAGAGAGACAATTGTTCCCCTTCTTTGATTCTGCTTATCAAGGTTTTGCATCTGGTGATTTGGATAATGATGCTTGGGCTATTCGATACTTTGCCGAGCTTGGTTTGGAATTATTAGTTTGTCAATCATTCTCTAAGAACATGGGTCTCTACGGTGAGAGAGCCGGTGCTCTTCATGTTGCTGTCAACTCTGAGGCCACTAAGAAGGCTATTTTAACTCAATTGGAAAAGGTTGAACGTGCTGAGATCTCCAATCCACCTGCTTATGGTTCAAGAATTGCTAGTACTATTTTGAACAGCCCTGAATTGTATGCACAATGGAAGGAAGACCTTAGAACTATGGCCTTCCGAATCAAGGACATGAGAACTGCCTTGAAGGAGAAGCTTGAGCAAGCTGGTGCTCCAGGTACTTGGAACCATGTTGTTGACCAAATTGGTATGTTTTCTTACACTGGATTAACTGCCACTCAAGTTGAACGATTAGTTAACGAATTCCACATTTACCTTGTATCAAATGGTAGAATTTCCATGGCTGGTTTAAATACCAATAACATTGACTATGTCGCTCAAAGCTTTGCTAAGGTTGTCAAGGAGACTGCTTAAATATTATTAATCTTTTGATAGAAACAATTATTAATATATACATATATATATATATATATATATATGTTATGACGTGTTATATTAAAATAAAAAAACATTCATTATTATTCACTTAAAAGAACTAACATGAAGCTAACAGACAGGCAGATATAAAAACAGATATTTATAAATAAAGTACCGATTGGAACTTATTCCTATCGAATTGAAAAAGAAGGGAATGTTCTTCTAGAACGATTATCGATTTTCCATAAACCCAGGCCACTACCCGTGCCTACAGCAATAGTTCCAAGATCAAAAGGGGTCCAAGCCAAACCAGATAATCCACTTTCATTACTCTGATGAGAATGAGTTGCCAGCCGAGGCACATGCATATTTGATCTTGATCCACCTATTACATCTTCAAATGACTGAATCACAGGAGCCGCTACTCCAATATTAGATCTTGAATCCTCTTCTTCGTCTTCATCTTCGTCATTTGAACTGCCATTATGGGGGACCAAGTTATTGGTA
Source organism: Sugiyamaella mastotermitis (assembly GCA_030572735.1). Lineage (NCBI taxonomy): Eukaryota > Fungi > Ascomycota > Dipodascomycetes > Dipodascales > Trichomonascaceae > Sugiyamaella > Sugiyamaella mastotermitis. The sequence goes on from JAJMBN010000024.1 coordinate 22,960, forward strand.
GTAATACTCTCGGTATAGCTCGAGGAATATGAGTAATTCGGTGCAACTGTCAAAACTTGACGGTTTTCAAAATCTCTCAAATCGACTATATGGACTCGTTCTACATGTTCGCTTAAAAAGAGCAGATCTTCAGGGCCATTCGAGAATTTGAGACACCTAAAGGCACCATTAAGATCACCGGGTCTAGTCGAACAAATCTTAGTCAAAGGGCTAGACAAGTTTCGAACATCATATATTCTTGATACCCCATCCTGGAATGCTACTCCAAACATCTGACCAGATGAATGAAATGCTACAGAAAACCCGAGATCCGACCCTGTCTCAAAAGTACTTGAAATATTCCAACGAGATGCGTCCTGCTTATTGCATATGGCAATGCGAGGAGAATCGCCGCATACCACTATGGTCTTCTTATCAGGCGAGATAGCGGCATTATTTGGAGGAGCATTGAATTTGATAGAATCGGTTATTTGGAAGCTTGGTCCATGAATATCAAGAAAATATAGACTTTTGTCGTTGTTACACACCAATCCTTTAAGATGAGCAGGGTCGTTTCCATAAGGCGACGATGCCAAATCAGCCTCTGATCCGTCATTATACAAAACAACCGCATTATTGATACATTCTCCTAGCTTAGAAGTATAATTTTGACCAGAAGAACGATTATGAATAGCAAATAAACCTTCTTGACTTCGCATATGAGGTCTTGACTGATCAATCCCTGTAGTAGATATAATTCCTTCATGCCGAATGTATGGCGTAGAATCTGCAACTCCTCCTCCAGCAATAATATCACCCGATACCTGGATACATCTAGGTTCAAATTCAAACTCAGATATCGGGCTATCCTTGCCACTCTTTAAATCCAGCATTCGTACCACTCGATTGCTAGGATAATATATTTCATTTGTCCTATATGGATTCACACACACCAAGTCTCTTAGTTGCCAGTGTCTATTATTGGATCGGTTAGTAATTGAAGTCTTTCAACTGATCAAAAAAATACTCACTTGATAGTAACCTGAGCGGGAAAATGTCGACATTTTTGATGTAATAGAGGCCTCGAAGGTCCAGGCCATGATGAACCTGTCGAAAATAATCTAGGCGTTAATTAGTATAAAGGAACTGGTATCCAAGCATAGGTTCAACTTACGAAGGCCCACTGTCAATAGTCATGTGGATGCATATAATTGAAAATAACAAGCAGTCCCGTTAAAAAACCTCGATCCGATAAATATAAAAATCAAAAAGGTGTTATTTAAAATCCGAATGATAAAGCAATGAGATAACTAGGAAAAATACTGAAATCAAAGATCTTAACAACTTTGAAATGAAGGCAATACTGATAAATAATAACTGGAGTAAAGAAAGGCTAGTGATGTGCAGCTAAATGCGGTGTGCGGTTCCATATGCTCACCAGACCTAATCTTCTTCTTTACTAGTTTGTTTGCGCTGAGTAAATACTGTAATCGGTCACACAAAGGCAGTTTAAGGGGGGGGAGGCTTGCGGCGTTAGTCTGTTCAGTAACTTTACAGTGTATAGTACAGTACAGTACTCCAGGCTGGTACTTAGTGCCCTATATAGGTTGGTTGCCGGCCTAAAAGATTCGAATCTGTTAACCATTCCATCATTTTGGGCTGGACATGCCCGTAAGATGCCCTAGTTTTTTTTTTCTCGAGGTGCGGGTCAATTATATTGCTCTGCTATCAACATCCTAGCACTAGTTTTATGACCTTAAAGTGGATGGGCTGATTGGTTGGTGCAATAAAGTGAATGGCTCAGCTAAACCTTTATAGTAAGTACTAAAAGAATGATTTAGTTATACGGCCATGTGATATATGAGGTGATGTATAAATATGTAGATCATAGCTACAAAATTGTTAGGTGAAATAACAGCTGAAAGGTGTTTGGTTATCTCGGGAATGAGTCTAGTAAATCGACCAAATATCCGTCAGTGCAGGTATGGCTTTGCCTGAATGATATAATCATTAGGCAAACAAGTCACGCTGCTAACAAATTACGGGTTGGAATGATGAGATGACTATCTCAGTATGCATAGACTTATCGAACCTGATGTTGAATAGTTAGTTGTTTTATCGAACTTAATGTGTGTGTGTAATTATAGACATAGTAAAAAACTTAAAGTTTTGAAACTTTAAATAATATATTTCAATTTAAATCTCCCGAGAAGTTTCAGGACCTGTCATCTTTGGGTTTAGTAAGTCAGTACTGACCTGGAGAACTTGCATAGACGTTAAATTGATCGGACATTCCAGATAATGCATCATAACACAAATAACTGTTACTTATAATCTACGTGACGCTCATGAATTCAGGCATTATTGTACAATTACGGATTAACTGTCACAATTGTAATATCAGTTCCGAACACGTATATTATGTATTATTAGTTTAATGGAAAACGCGCGTCACAGCTAAGTGCTGTTATTGGGAACTCATGGCTTGCTTACATTAAGGATTTTCTACGCCTAAGCATGGTTGTCCCCTGAATCATCGGCCTTAACGAGAGATTGAAAATTACCAATGATATAATTATATCCGATGATTCTTCCTTTTAGAATTTTAAACAAGTATATAAGTAGAGCTGAATAGCACCTGTTGATGTAGGAAGAAGCTTGAGAATCAATACAATTTCATCATGAGTCTAAACTACAGCTGTGCAACCGAAGGAGGCGAAACCGCTAAATATTTTCAATTAATATCAAAGGCAGGGTATTCTTATTGACTGGTGCTACAAATGGTCCCGGTAAAGAAGCTGCTACAATATTGGCTCAGCATGATCCTGGTCTCCTAATTCTTGCTGGTAGAAATAGACAAAGATTGTCCGATACTATTAACAGTATTAACAAAACTTATCCTCAAGTAAATCTCAGACCACTTGTAGTATATTTCAATTCTTTCATCTCTGTTAGAAATGCTGCCAAAGTGGTAGTCAAGTATAAAGAAGATATTGATGTTCTGATTAATAATATTATGGCTGTTCCTTATGAAAAGTGTAAATATGGCAATGAAATGCAATTTACTCTCAATCACCTTGGTCCTTTTCTATTCACTAAACTTGTATTAGCTCTTGCCTAAGCCTAAGTCTAAGATTGTCAATGTTTCTAGTTTTGGTCACAAGTTCTCACCTGTGAAATTTGATGACTATAACTTCCAAAAACCTGATTCATACTTACCATTTATCAGCTATGGGCAATCTAAAACCAGTAACATTTTGTTTGCAAAGGAACTTCGTAATAGATTTAACAAATTGCATGGGTTGATTTCTTTTAGTGTCTCTCCCTGGAACTGTCTATGCGTCTATGCAACCAATTTGTCAACTCAAATCGACCTTCAGAAGATTGCAGGAAATCCTCCATTATCATATTTAGGAAAATATATTCTAGGAGAGAGATGTCAAAGTGGTGAATCTTTCAATAAGAACATCGCTCAAAGTACCTCTCCCATGCTTGTAGCAGCTCTTGATTCCAATATTGAAAAAGATTCTGGCTAGATCGTATGGGATAACTGTATTGTGAGAACTGAGAAAGCGGAATCTTATGCTCTAGATGATTCAAATGCAGGTAAACTTTAGGATTTAAGCTCTAATTTGGTTAAACTTGAAAATTAGCTGATCAAATAATATTCGTTACTATTTTCTACTTAGAGTAGAAAAAGGAATTTTAATCGAGCTGAGATAACGGCTGATATATAATTAGTTTCTACAGAATGATATATATCATCAACTGATTTAATATCCATTTCTTAATCTTCAACAGATTGCTTTAGATAGCTATTCTAAAATTTTGTTATTAAACATTTGCATTTTTATGGCTTCTAGCTCTAACAGCCATCAGTCAGAGCATTTCCATTTCCTTTTATGCTGGATACTCTATTACAATATTAAATATTAATATCCGAATGGCCATTCAAAGTTTTACTTTCTTTCAATTTAGATTGAACTGCAATTATCAAGTAGTATGTTAATTGGTTGTATGTAAGTCTAGTACAAATTCACGGGACTTATATGTATACATATAGTGGATAGCTATATTAGGATAATTGAAATGTATGCTTTATTTAACTTGTAATTAATATTGAAATATATTTTCTAAAGAATTATGAAAACTGTTTTGATGGATTTTTGACCTCAAGTTGATCATCATTTGAAAGGTTTACATAGTGTGCATTAATTTGAATTGATCTTTTTTTAATAATCTATCCAAGCGTTATATTCTTACACAATAGTAATGGGAATACTAATTGATTCAATAACGTTTTTTTAGATATCATTTGACAGTATTGGCACACTACTCACTCTATACTATAGATAGATTTCAGCCTACCAATATGTTCTGTTTGGTGGGGGTTCCCCTGATAAATGGAAAGATAACGGCATAAGTTATCACCTGAGTTTTTGTATAAATGCTAGCTCCTATACATATGGTGCAAACAATGACGTTGACCAATAACTATGTTATTGTAGGCTCAATAGAAAGAGCTCTCGCATGAGCTGAGCTTGTAAGATTTCAGGAGTTGGATATTGATGCAGCACGTTATGCATCTGTAGAAGGAAACCAAATTTCAGGGGTTCCTCAACAACAATCTGTGAACAGGCCAACAAGGTCCCGCTTGCACTTTTATCTAAGCGGGGATCAGTTACAGAATCCAGGATTAAAGCAGTTAAAGTATTATCATAATCAATTTTAAATTTTATTAACTGGATTCAGCATAGATTATTGATTTAGATTAATCAGACAGTACATGATAGTAAAATACAAAATTTAATAAGAGACCCACAAGCAAGCAAGCTTGTATTTGTTACTCCGATACTTGTCCAATACAGGTAGTAAATAATCAAGGTGGTCTAAGACATTTCTGCAGTAGAATGTGAAATGTTTGGCTTATTGAATATTTTATTTTTTATTATTTTATTGTCATTATCTTAGATGGCGGTATCGAAAACCCTATAATAATTTTTTATGGTCATAATAGTAATAATGGTAATAATGGTAATAATAATTAATAAACCATAATTCGCAATATAAACAATAGCGCAACCGCGAGTTATACTTTTCTAGGATCTATCCAAACAACGCGTCGTGTTAATTAAAATATGTGTTGTTATGATATGCCTCAGATAACAAAAGATCGTCAAACTGCATTTGATAGCCTAAACGGTAGGATTATTTGGTAAGGAGATCTAAATCAATCGATCTACGTATAAGTCAGTAATTTGACCTTTACAATAGGACCTAGCTGGTCATAAAGATTCCAGTATCTGTATGCCAGATCCACTATTTGGTAATGCATATGCTTTTTAAGTGCTAGTTGGATCAGCAAACAAATAATATTATTTTTTAAAAACATGTAACCTAACTTTATGATGTGTAGCTTAACATCGATAGCTGTATGGTAGTAATCCCCAATTTACCAAATATCTTATTACACGTAATAGTAATAGTTGTTCACATAGCTGTTTGTGTAGGACCAGCGGGCCTACAGTTATATATATATGTATTTATTCTGCACTGTTATATTTTCAGTAACAAAATAGTGATAAAATTCGGTTTGGTAAGGGTAAGCCTAGCAGACAGTATATGTATTAGGCAAAGATATATTTTATATACTTGGCTCAACTAGATATGATTTAGATATAAATTACTGTAAATAGAAGTTTTTCTTCTATACCTCAATTACCTATCTAACTATGCATGAAGCGGCTCTAGACTCCCCCGCTCTTAGACATGTTCGCATTCTTTTGCAGGATCTGTTGACCGGCTTGCCTTTTAACGGTACTTTGAAACGGCCATATCTTCCATATCTAGGAACACAATTAAACTGCCAAAATGAAAATAAATCAAAATAGTAGTAATCAAAACAATTGAGCTAATAAATCAAGTATTAAAAAAACAATTGATGGGCCCATTCAAAAAATATATATTGTGGTGGCTGCTTAAGCCCTAACTACTTAATCGTAAACAGATTACAGATCTGGTAAGTAAATCAACATTAACGGGCAAGGCCAACCTGTAGGTGAGAGTTAACCAAGGTTTAAAAAAATAAATCATTTAGCTTAATGGAAGCACATAATTTAATTAATAACCTACTCATAAATATTATCTATTGCACTTTTATGTAGCACAAATAAGTTCGGTAAGACCGAATCTGTTGACTTAAAAAATGTTAACTGCACACGTCAAACAGATCTGCTACTTCCTAATTAGAAGCAAGATCTACACTAAATCTGCATTTGCGTTACAACGGTAGCTATACGGTATTTTGTTATTATAACGCCATCATAACTATAGCTTATAAAAATAAGCTGGTTTTCTAGGTGCTGTTACCTGTTCGATTTTATGAGAATTTTACCCTTGCTTTGCCGTTGGCAGAACCAATTTTATGGTGCATGGAAGTCTGATCATCCTAATAAACTAAGTTAGGTGTCTCAGTAGTTGCAGCTAAATATTTTATTTTTTGTAAGGATTCTTGTTTCTTTCGTTCTGTTATGTTTTGGTGAAGCTCCTTTTCTTTATTAGGTAGTTATAAGCTATTTTAACAAATTATACTTTTAGCCAACTGATAAACAAATACTAACTTGGAAAGTCTCATGGGTTGCTTTCATATAGCTAAAGTTATTTGTAGTATGCATAGGAACTCTAACAGCCTCTATCAGATCTATTATAGGAATTTAAGCGAATTGAAACTTTATTCAATTAATCACATTAAACTCCAAACTAATGTAGAATTATGACCAAAAACTGTGGGTCTGTCCAGCTTATAGTCACGTTTAGCGTAGCCAAATTGTTGGCCCATTATCATGTAAATTTCCACATTCAAACCTAAGCCATTTAGATGTAGGGGATTTTCGTCCTAATCAGTACAGCTGAAACATTTGGTAGTCACCATTTTGCATTAACCTATTAATATATATATTATACATTACATAAATTAAGTGGTCGTTTAAATCTTTATAACTGAAGTCAGAATAGTTACCCACCCATCTTTTTTTGGCTTCTGATCGAATATGTTTATACCACATAGGCATGTTGATCCTTTTTTGATCGTCGAGACTATATGTTATCAGAGCCTAAGTTCTAGCAAAATATACTTGTTCCATGTAACGATCATATGCACTCAGATTTTTTAACAGGTTTTCTATACTTGAGTTATGATTATTTTTTCTTTTTAATAATATTTCTTTTTATTTCTCCGGTAGTATTGGTCGTTTTATATTTATTGTAAACGAATTTACAGAATACGTTAAGTATTGCTGTAATGTTTGATCTTTGTCTTAGATTTACATTGGATTTTTCGGAGTTCAACTGTGTATAGCCTTACGAGTTTAGTGATGTAAGACTAGAGTACTGGTCAACATTAGTGCTTCTAACTCTGAAAATGCCAAGTATATGCTACTGTGACTAAAGTGACTGGTTGCTATAGGCTAAGTTACTGTAAAGCTGCTGTAAGCTACTATGAACTAACTGATATGTGAATCTTCACAACTCCGAAAAGTATATTTAGTAACCTGTCTTGGGCATGCTGTACTACCACTTCTGCACTAACTTTCAATGTTACATGTTTATACAGGTCGGCTAACTTCCAGTTACCAGTCGTGTGGAATCTAGTGCTGTACGCACTCAGAAATGGAAGTATTCCCAGCAATGGCCTAAGCCTACGGAAGAAGACCTCCCTCCACCTTTGATGGTTAACAGACTGAAATTACTCAGACATTTCTTTTAGCGCCCTCTAAGTTAGTTGGCTGAACCTTACAATTAGTGTGGTTATATGCTAGCAATGGCTAGCGTTCCGTTGGCAGTCCGTTGGCAGACCCAACCAACCTACTAGTTAACGGTTGTTACTACAATCGCTACAATTTTTTTCTTGCTATTTGTTCACAAATCAAGTCGGTCTCATTCAATTGTAGAATTGAATTAAATCAAATTTGAATTTATGGTATATGCATTATAAATTTATAACCTAAGCCTTTAAATAAACTTTAGCTTCTGTCGCTTATATTTGAGTTTCGCGTCAGCAGTTTAAAGTTAGAGTTGGAAATACCAATACATACTAATTAGTCAATGAGGGTAATCGATCTCTAGCATTAGAGATGCCAGAAAAAACATATAAATGAGGTAACAATTGCGGTATATTATTCGCTGTAACATTTAATTGCCGGTCAGTGGTGGAGATCAGAAAAGCGCATGAGAAAAAACTACGGCCAAATTCATAGTTACCCAACAAGAATGAAATAATTCACTGTAGCAACTGCATGTTTAATGCTGTTGTTATCTTGGACCACATCAAGTCAATCGCTCTGCGAAACTTCCGAATTAACCTTAAAGAGACTGTACTATCAGGGCAAACTAAGCTACTCTATTCTAGAATAAACTAACATTTATAAGTTACATTGGAAGCTCCAGATCAAGCCAAGTACTTTGTCCCGAACCCAGTAAAGTAAGATCTGCCAACAGGATCTTAAAGCAGACATAATTGTTTTATTTTTTTACATTATAATAAAATGATACCTACTTTTAGTGAATCTCAGCGTATAATTTGGCATATTTAATTCCTGAAGTTTGAAGGTTTTTGTGCTGTATTCTGTTTAGTTGGTCTTCTTTTTGCATGATACATGTATGTTCCGTGCAGGTTTCAATCTGGCCGTATATGCGCGAGTTAGTATTGGGACTAGTGCTTAAAAATGGACTACATTCGAGATACGCGTTGAAAGTTCAATATTTCTATCCAGAAAGTGTGGCAATGATAACTGTCCCAATGTCCCATGTTAACTCCTTTCTGTTTTTTTTTTCAGTTGCAAATCAGATTGGAAGAAGCACTGGTACTGCCGTTTTGAGATGTCAACATTATCGTACTAAGGCGTTGTTGATCACGTACGAGAACTTGAAATGAATCCACTATGTAGTCAAACCCGTTGGAAGATCCCTACTAATATTGTAACTTTGTAACTAGTTTTTAATACATAACAAAATGGTTGGTAATATTTGTAACTGTTTTTGGCTATAAATTTTTTAAAAATGTTCTTTCCAGCTTCTTTATTTTGTCACAAGTTTTTTAACCTCCTTTACCTTGGCTCCAACAAAAAAGATTCAGTTAGATTGAAAAGAGGGGTAGTGGTTTTTAAACGGAGCTAATGATGTATTATTGTATTACGGTGCTTGATAAGTGCCATAGTAGCATTGTTATCGGCAATCCATGAAAATTCCTACACAAACAATAGCCATCTTTCATGTGGTTGTAACGCAAATTGCTGTATAGCGCTGGTTTGGAGCCATGTATAAGCACTCTCTTACGCAAGGGAAAAATCACTTGTCTAATCAACCTATTATTAGTGCCGTTTCTGCGACCTCATCGTCAATCAATCTATGTACGAGGTTGTTCATTGTTCCTTTGTGCGTTAATTTGGATATGAAATTATTTTCATTGTATGGTTTTCTGTGCTCCAATCGATAACATTATTCTGACTGTATTAGTAGTAGTCTACTAGTATATAATAATATTGCAAATGAGGATTAATATTATATTTTGATGCATTGAGCAGATGCGGGCAAAAGTGGGTCTGTTGTCGCAGCCAATGCAAATGGAAAGATAGGTTTGGCTTCGAGAGGAAGATTTAGGCGCAGCAAACCTCTGGATTCAAGCATAGAACTAATACATTGTTGACATAGAGTGGATGCGTATGTGCAAATATTGAAGTGGTTTCTCAGCAGGGACATTCAAGGGTGCTATTATGTGGACCATTGATCAACTTTAAATTTTATTTGATCCTCTGTTGGACAGCTAATGTGTGTGCGGATATCTTAGACATTAGTATTGTAGTTTATCTGACTTGAATTTCTCAATCCTATACAAGGTTGCTAGCATGTCGATATTCGGTTGTAATAGTCTCATGTTTATACAAATGGAGATCTCCCGTTGCTAAATAGTGGTAACTTGGACAGATCCGTAACCACCCTATACGGTTTAGCCGCTAATTACAGACTTTTGAGCGCTTGTTACAGAGCCTAGCCGTCGGCGAAAACCGATTTAAAGTGTGGAGACATTCAGCAAACCTAAAGGCTAACGCCGAGAATGCGGATACTGAATAATAGAATAATAAAAATACGCAGATAGCCTATTTCTACTTAAAGTCATACAATTGCTCGTTTTGTGTATATTTGTATCTATGACATCCTCTAATCAGTTTCAGGATGTTCAAAAAGCAATTATTACCGCCCCCAACCTGGCCCAATTCTATTGCCACTAAGCTGCAAGGCGTTTTTTCTGGTGGTAGATAATCTTTTACTATTATTTCATAATTATACCCACCACTCATAGAAGCATAAGCGATAATATTATAACAACATTTATTATTTATGAGGGAAATAATATTTGGTTAATTCGGAAAAATGGATCGATTAATGAGCTCTGATAACTCAACGGACTGGATCTTTGTTATTTGTATAGGAGGACATCCTCACACTGTAGACTATCCACTTATAAGGTATTAATATGAGCTGGAAATTTGGAACTAAAGGAATACTTTCTACGAAATTTCCAACCCAATGTCCAGAAGTGATCACAAATCTATAATTAGTATTAAGAATACATCAAAATATACATATTAATTTGATAAATGTCATATGCGTCGACCTCTTTTAGTATATAGGTAAAGCATAAAATGTATGGAACTGGTTGTAGCATAAATTGTGGTTGGGTAGAAAGTTCTTTGCATCTTCTTGCAACCTCATATACATCTACCTTGGTGAGGCCAGAAGCAATAAAATCCACTTCAGCATACTAAACTTGTATGTATATCAAAATGTAATAGAGAATTTCCTTCTCTGTATGAGACTTTAAAAGTATTATCGTTTATTTCTCTGCAGAATAGTTCTGTGCAGGGAGTCGACTTACTGATACACCGAGGTGGTGTTGAAATGATGTTAATACTGCCCGCCTCACTGTGACTGCTTTGACACCATGTACTTCTACGTTTAAATCCACCCACGATAGTGTGGTCACATCTTAATTTTTTTTTACTTTTCAAGCATGTCGACTGACTTTTCTTTTTATATTTCTTCTCCTTTTATATTTCTTATTTTCCCGAGTTCCGTGTAATAAGTTATTGATATGTGTTATCCAATTTCTTTGCTGTACAGTACACTGTATATTATGTACATATCAACTATGTAACTTGTTCTTATACTGTTGCTATAGTTTGTGTAACTACTCGCGTCACTCGACAGTGAGAAACGACAAAATACCCCGCGGCTGTCATTAATCTAAGGGATTTTCATCTAAGAATATTTTCTCAAAAAGTTAAAGTAGAATTGGGACCTACAAATCTAAATATCAAATTGTATTCATATGAAATTTTGACTTAGCTGTATCTATTAGAGTTCTGTACCTGTGAAACATCAACGCTTTAGTTGAAGGATCTGTTCTGTGCCTGACAGTTATAATTATCAATGCACTCTTCTTCTAGAACTATAGCGTGGAAGCTAATATTATGCAACCAAAATTACTATTCAATCTTGACTACCTTAATAGGAAAAGAGCTGCACTAATATCGCATCCTTCGTTAACTTCATAGGATGGGGAAAAAAGGTCTATGCATAAGAAAAAGCAAATTGAAAATATGTGGCCTCATAGAACAGGGCGGTACACTGGAAGAGGTTAAAGTCTTGCCAGAAATGATGATGCCCCTGAACGTTGCAAGTTACCCTAGTGCCGATATCATTGATTGGTTGAAAATTTAATGTTGAGGTTGGGTCAACAGATTAGGTAATAGCTGTAATGAGAGCTTAGGCAAACTGATTGGAGGATCTCTTAACGTCATTTAATTACATAGAAGTTACACTATCCGCTTACCCTTCACCGGTCGCTTAGAATAGGTAGAAAATGGTCTATCATTGAACGGCACGACTTTTGAATTTAGATGCTAATCAACAATCTTCATCATGGACAAATTAGTATCAATTTTTCTCTTTTGGAGAAAAGCGGAGTCTCTTGTAGGGACTATCTTTTCCTTTGACAAACATTTTCATTTAATGAGCAAGTTCAAACCGGTGAACCGAATATTGTTGAAAATTCCGTTATTCGGTAACTTTACATCACACATACCTATAACATTTTTTCTTTAGTTTACCCAACTAATATATACCAAGGGGTTTAATAATAGTCATATTACGATAAGAATTTAAAGCAAGAGTCCAAAATGATCAGAAAATTGTAAAATTTTCTGGAGATTTTGCAGCAATGCTCTCTAACTTGAGTCAAAGTTTTCCCTGGGATAGACCATGTATGTTGATATGACACCAGAGTTAACACTTTCTGTTGGATATATGCACTAGCATTTTCCGACTGCCTTGGACTTCAAAATGGTACTCAACGGATGGTATGATGCAGTAAGTTGCAGCACAGTACTTCATTTTTATATGATATCGCTGCCATTGTAAATACCTGGGAAGTAATTCCGATTTTAAAACTCAAAGGACCAAATTTGGAGCCATTATAACAAGGGAAGTGTAGCAAGAAATGTATGCTTCAACTGATTATATTGTAGCGAGGTAGCTCTACAAATTACTTCAACAGTATTTACTTTTTGGTCGATTTATCAAAACTCCTCTTAAAGAGTCTTATGGTGGTAGGTTGGCTTACAAGCTCCATGATAGTAAGGTTATGGGTATTCGGAGTGAAAAGTTTGGTCAGCTTCGGAATGGCTGATGTTGCAGCAGCGTTGTAAGCTTGTGCGTGTGCACAGTAACGACAATATATATATTTTTCTTTTTTCTTTAAACTAAATTTATTTATTTTATTTTATTTTTTATAGCATCTTGTGCTGTTGAACATATTGGTCCCCGAGCAATATTTGCTGTAAGCGCTGATGCAGTGATAAGTTCCATGCTCCGAAGTTGAAGACTAAGTTTAACCCAGTATATTTTAAAACTGCCTATTTAGCTATTTTTGCAATATTTTAAAATAGAGTTTGAGAATACTACCTGATTGTTTCAACGAGACAATATCTCCTAACTAAAGTGGGGAAAAGTGCAGACAAGCAGCTTCCAAGTTCTTTAGATAAACTTTAGATACCAAGTTCGCTTGTGGAACTTTTTTTCAAAACATATGCCTCAATAATTTTGCCGTTGGCCTTCAATTCACATTCCTCTACAGTACTATTGCGCCGCTTGGAAAGTAGCAGTAAATTACTGTGTACGGTATACAATACCGAATACACATATATCTGCTCATCATAATCATACTAACTGGATGTACTCAATTGCTTGGGCATAAACCGCTGAGCTCACCCCTTATACAGAGCCAAAGTATTTTTAACTAGTAAACGGCCGGCAGACGATCAATACAGGGTTAGGGACACAAAATAAATTAAGATGCACTTTGTAATTAAAGAAAAAAGCAAAACCTTTTAAACTCTCTCAAATTTGAGAAAAAAGTAATTCTAAAAAGTAATTTATAACCCCTCTAGAAAAAGCAATAACAAAAAACAAAAAACACATCTAAGCGAGAATAAAAAGCAATGACATTTTTTTATTTTACTTGTATATTGCTTTTTTCCATTTGAAAACAAATCATAAAAATAAATTATTCCTGGTAGTCGTTTTACTGCACCCAGTCGAAGTTGTACCTGGCTCTTAATGTAAAGGAGTTTATCAACCTGTAATATATATAACTTCTTAAATATCCTGCAATACAAATTTGAATGAATGGCCAATTGAATCTTCATTTTTCTAGAGTTGGTTTGAATTCAGGTTCAGTTTAACATTTGCTGTTATTTTATTTCGGACTTATAGTGATACCATTTTTTATCGCCCCAAATCTATCGCTTACTCCTAAAACAGTTTTAGTGCTAAGCAAACCCCTTTTTTTTTTCACTGCCATTTGTGCTACAATATTTTACCAGTGATATTTTTTTAACTGTCTTCTACTATACATTTGGGATAATCATATATATATATATGAATTATCTGTTTATATAAATACGGGGCAGTCAGTAATTTTATAATTTATTTTGAAATTATTAGTTGCTGCTATTATATCATCCTCTGTCACTCATATCATATCCATGAGGCACTGAAGTTCAACTCAAATTTGACTCTCATTTACAACTCTCAAGGACAGTGGTCATTCCTTCTCACCTTAATATGACTTATCAGAATTCATTAGGATATTCTTATTACGCAAGAATAGTGACACCCCCCTTAGAAATTAGATCGTTACCAACTCAGCAACAAATTCAACCTGGAGTTTCGATTAAACAAGAATATCAAATTTATAACTCGTTACCGACAACTTCAGCTCCTGAATTTGTGCCTCAAATAAGGACTCCTCAATCACAAGGAATTAATACCCCTCCTATTCCTCAACTATTAACTGCTCCATTGAATAGCATACCGGACACTAGCATTGGTTCTGAGCCCTCTACTACCACTAGTACTGCTATTTCTACTCCTCAATATAACAACATTGATTCTCCTCCATTTTTAAAGATGGAAAGAGCTGACTCTACTAGTTCATGGGCATCAGCATCGATTCCATGTCCCCCAACGCCGGATTCTCATATCAATAGCGCTGGCCAAATCCAAACTCTTGTTTCTGTTCCTCGGGATCTGACTACTGGCGTTGGAGTTGGAGGAATGCCTACTCCAAATCCTAGTTTTGTTAGTTACAACAACAGTGCAGGTGAGTCGTCGCCTCAAGAATCATTTATCAGTGTTGAAGCCGTTATGCCTCCACCTAGAGACTCTCAAGGCAAGTACCCATGTACATTCTGTGAAAGAGCTTACACACATGCCAAACATTTAAGGCGTCATATGATGAGACATACTGGTGAAAAACCTTATCAATGTGAGTTTTGTCTTCGAAAGTTCACTAGGGCAGATATTAGAAAGAGGCATGTTTCAAAATGCAAGTCTAGAGACGATAAGGTTGTCAATCATATCAATGAGATTGGACACTCAAAGTGGCCTATTATGACTGGAAAGCCTCCTGCCTCATCCATGAATGTCATGAATGTGGTTGTGAACTCTCCTAACTTAGTAGTCAAGCAAGAGTATGTCACAGCTCCGCAAGTCGTTCATCCTATTCCTGTTCCTCTGGAAGGAACTAGAAGAAGATTGACCGCCACTACAGATTCTAATGGTAATAATATTGTTGTTACTTCTGCCGCTAGTATTCCTACTACTATCAATACTCCTTCTGTTCCAGTGAGTATGCAATCAAGAATGTCACCGTCGTCTGGTTCGAGTGCATACTTCTCTGGTAACTCTTCACAGTTTGACAACTCAGACTCTTATCCTATGTCTACTGGAACTATCGAGTCACCAGTTTCGTCAACTGTTGCTACTCCTCACATGTATCCTCCATCTGCATTGGCTAGTAGTTCTGGTCCTTCTCCTTATATTGCGTCTCATAATACTTCAACACCATTCTTGTCATCTGGTATGGCAGGATTTTTACCCCATCAATTCAACTCTTCTAATAATGCAAACTTATTGTTATCACCTTCACCTCCTCCCTCATCATTTAATTACGTGGGGTCCCACCCACTACAAAAGAAGATGATTCATAATAGCCAGCTTGCAACCCCCCCTATTTATCAAACTCCTGAGTTCTCTAACCAACGAGCTCGATTTACTCCAGTTGCACAGTTCCATCAACAGCAACAACTACATAATCCAAATACCTCCGTTATGGTACCTTCTCATATCCAACAACAACTACAACCATACCAACAAGTTCAGGATACTCAAAAGGTTCAACAGGTTCCGCAGCCAATGCAACAAACTCAGCAGAATGTCCAACAGCAACTGCAACAAGTGCAACAAGTGCAACAGCAGGCCTATGTTCAACAAGTCAATGCTTATGTTAACAATAACATGCCTAGTACACCTGTTCAGCACTTGGGATCAAACGCTGTCATAGTTAATGGTCAAATGAACCAGATTAACAATGGTGCTACTTATGGACTTGGTATCTATGTTAACAACGGATCAAGCTTGGAGTGAGTGGATCACTATGTGGATGGATCTGCACTGGGTAAAGAAAACAAAATGGGTAAGGTAGTGATGTCTATTCTCACCATCCAAAAGCAGTTTTTCTTTTTTCTCCTGAATTTATTTCAAAATTTTCTGTATATGATTGGTTTCTTTTCTACGATTTTATGTTTATGTTTTTTGTGTTTGTGTTTTGTGTGTGTGTGTTCTTTGTTCAAAAGTTTTTTTTTTTTTTTTAATTATTTGTTCGTTTTTGATATTCTTCATGTTTCTGGAGCCCTAGCAGTGGGCTGCTACATTTAACCCTACGATATTTTTTCACGTCTTGTCTATATATATCTATGTATATTGATAAAAGAAAATAAAATTGCATCATAATCTATGGATATGGATTTATGAATTTCTTCTGAAAACTTTTTCATCTTAGTGTATTTAAAATTTTTTTATTTAATTAGCATTGGGCTGCTGTACTTGTATTGGCTTCATGATCTCTGCATAAATCATACGCTTTAAATCATCAATAGTCAATTCGTTCTTCTGCTTATCAAAGTCAAAAAACTCTGGTGGGACAGGAGTGGCATCTGGCTCATCATCGGGGTCGTGGTATGGCTCAAGGTAGGGATGTTTCAAGGCTTCTTCAACAGTTATTCTCTTAGCGGGGCTGAATGCCAATAGCTTGTCCAAAAGGTCCACAGCTAAAGGATTAGCATTAGGAAATAATGATCTAAATGGAGTCTTTCTCTTGAAAGGCAAGGTTCTAATATACTCTCTTGCTCTTTTTGATTTAACAGAGTAATAGTCCTCCATGGTGGGAGTTCCCAAAACATCCAAAATGAGCATCAACTGGTGATGATAATCTTTACCTGGGAACAAAGGTCGACCACTCAACATCTCCGCCAAAATACAACCTACAGACCACATATCAATAGCCTTAGTATAATGTTGGAAAGTTAACATAATTTCAGGTGCTCTATACCAACGGGTAGCAACATACTCAGTCATGTAACCAAAGTTATCGTCAGTAGAAGCAGCCGATCGAGAAAGACCAAAATCACATACTTTCAAATCACAATTAGCATTCAATAATAAATTAGATGGTTTTAAATCACGATGCAAAACATTAGCAGAATGCATAGCCTTAACGGCTCTCAAGGTTTGGTAGATAAAGTATTGACAATGATCGTCTGATAAAGTTTGACTTCTAATCACTCTATGCATATCAGTTTCCATAAGCTCTTGAATAAGATACACCTCACGGAACGATTCATAACCCGATGGTCTTTGAATATCAAGTATCGAAATAATATTCTCATGATTAAAATGTCGAAGAAGCTTAATCTCTCTTAATGTTCTTAAACAAAACATTGTTTTATCAAATGGAGTAATCTTTTTGATTGCAACTTTTTGGCCAGATGGCTGATGAGTAGCAGAGCAAACAACACCATAAGCACCTTCACCTATAAGCTCACTCACTTTATAAGTCTCATTCACATTAAATGTAATTCTTCTAGGGTGATTGCCATATTGTACATGTTGAGAGGATTGCTGGAGCTGGTGCTGTTGTTGGTGTGGATGAGGTTGACGTTGCTCCTGAACAGACATGGTTATCTATATTGACAAAAGCAGAATATGGCAAATTAAAAGAAATTTTTTTCCCAAAACTTCGTTCAATAATAACAGAAATAATAAAAAGGGAGACAAAAGTCAATAACAATGGCAATAATAAATAGATCAAACAAAGACTAGAAAGCTCTTAAACGCTTAGAGCCACAAAATACCACGCTTTCAATTATGACTTATCTTAATTAGGATATGCTTTTAAGATAAATAAAAGTATCGAAAAAATAAATATAATAACCGCAAATTGTTTCTGACGAGAGAAAACAAAAACACTGAATAAGGAAACAAACAGTTAAAAACAAGATTAAAAAACCAAATCAGTCGTTTCAGAAGCTAATTAACTACGAGTGTGGCTATTGAATTTCAAGAAATAAATGAAACACCAATTTCAAACCCTTACGCATATGCCGGGTAACTACCCTAACCTTTCTTACCCCTGACTTTACAGGCACTTGTTTCATGTTGTGTATGTGTAAAAGTGTGCAACATGTATGTGTTATCAACAATCATTAACATTGTTTATAAACTCTTTGAGCTATATCGAAAGAATCAAACAGGTTCAAATCCAGTGTCTGTTGAATCCGGATTCGGTATCCGGTGAGTTATCAATGGCCTCCAAAGTATGTAGCCCTAGCTGCATATAGTACTAAGTTAACAAGTTAAGTACTAACATTCTTCGCAGATGTTATATGATATTAATGCATAAATAAATATTTGTACAGCGTAACATGAAACAAAGGTAAAGCATGGAGAATATCTCAACTGAATGATAAAATTACTTCTACAATACAATAACTTTGTTAACTTAATATAACTGTTATTGTAATAAAGATTATTTCGGTACATCTTTGAATGCTATGCACTAAATTTTATTGATATGAGTGTTCTTCAAATCGGTAGGTATTAAGATGCTAATGCTGCAGCGTCTCTTAGCACCTGTATCGCTTAACTTACAAGTGAACAAACTACATTAGTTAGCTACCTATATAATACTCCAACCCTCTTGTATTCAAATCTTCCAGTAAGATAAGAGCTGAAAAACTTAAATACGATGCAATTCATTCTAAACTTGGATTATTGCATAGGCCATGTTTGTGAGCGTTAAAAAAGAAGGGGCTGTTGTACAAATAGGTCGGCCTTGAGGCCAAATGCACAGCTTCAAATAATTTTCAGGGGCTATGGACATTTTATGCCTGATATCATACGCAGTTGGTGGCTTTATTATCATTTAGCTCACTAAGCTTTTGGCAATGGCTACTGGGTCCAGTTACATCGATTTTGACAGCACAAGCCTTAATAGCTGCCAATATTATTTTGTTATGTGGTCTATATCCACTATGACCCGTTATTTATCCCCTGCAGAAACAGCTTCAACGCAGGTTTTACCCTTTTTAGACGCTTCAGCGCACAACCACTAAAAAGAAGGTGCTATTCTCATAAAAGCTTTATATCCAAAATCATTCTTTTTTCTAGCGACGGACGATTGTTGATTGAATATTCTATGTTTGTATCAGATATTGTGGCAGGGAAAACCAACGGAGGTTTTCCCGGTCCCAGGGTTGTGTAATGGACAAATTTTACATACCTTGATGATTAGAAGCTACCGTGAGTTTATACTTTCATAGTAATAAGGATCGCCGTTAACGTTCACTAGGTTGGCGTTCAATACTAGCGACTCACCGCCTGCCCTCGGCACCGTACAACAATTAAAGGCAGTTGAAGCATGGAACACCACAGAAACTTGGTATAATTCACTGGTACTGATTAACACTGCTATTCCAAGCATGGCTAGGAAGGCCTGTCGAGCTGGAGTCTGGCAAGTTAGCTGTGCTTAGATGTAAGTAACTATATGTAAGCTCAAGTCGTTAAGTTTTTGTAATGGTACTGTACCGGTAACAGTTACAGTAAGTTGCAGGTACAGTATGCAAAAAACTTTTCTTACCAATAGGCTGGTAATAATCTATAATTTTAAGAGGTAGATAGGCAGCTACTGTGCCATGAAATAGCATTCTTCCATTGCTGGTGAGCTATTTGTCAGACGGCCAAAAACTAATACATGTACAAGTTAACCAAAAATGTACATACTTTGTAAGTCCTTACCTTATTTAACGAGGTCGTCATCAATTATCATCAGTTAACAAGTATGCATCAGATTGAGACTACTTACCACTGAAGACTTAGGCAGAGCAACTCGGGATGTTTCCGACTATTTCCGCATTTATTGATTGATTAACCATTATTTAAAACCAATTAAGTTAAAATCTCTAGATCACCGTTGTGTACAAGCATAATATATTCAGCTATGTAGCATTATGTCAGAGATACAACTGAAACGTTTTGCAGATGGACGAATCCAGGCGGTTTTGGTGATCGTTCCTGTCCATCGTTTTATGATAAAATTATAACTGTATGCGATGCGCCGCCGTTAATACTAATTTCAGAATCCTACTGGCACCAGACGGCGAATGATCATATCTCAGTAGTGAAAAAAAAAAAATCAAGTCGGCCTCCAAAAAACGCTTCGTCAATCCTGACGCTTTGTGCCTGAAGATTTTCATTCCTGCATGTACACTGATCTTCTTCTGCCGTTACCATTGTGCGGTATCGTATATACCAGAAAAAAAAGCATTAGTTAGCTAGTTAACAGTTAACTTAACAGCAGTTAATTACATTCGCTCCTTGGAACATGATAACTATACAATTTTCTTCACTCCACATACTGTAGATGTTAACTCATAGGTTGAATATTCAATTTTGGTACATCATCCACGTACAATGGCCGTTCCAAGACCTTATACTCCACTCAGAGTTCCAATTTGATTCCAATGAGCAATCATTATGATTTATACTAACACTAAAATAATTTTAAGTTAATGATTATCATTAATAGAAACCCGTAGGTTTAGCCTCTTTGAAACAAATATTTCTATAAAGCTGATTTCAAATTTGAGTTTGAATTACTTTGCAACACTTCGAAGAGGGGTAATATTTAGCGCATAAAAATATCAAAAAGAAAATAGAAACGTCTTAAACAAATCCAAATAATTGCTTTTTTATATTTGTGCTTCTTAGGGTATTTTAAATTGGAAAAAGTAACTATATCCTAAAAAGTATAAGTGTATGTATGATAATAAAATAGGAAAGGATTAATATCTACTACTTCAACATTTGTTAACTTCTAACTTTAGACAGCCGGTGGTAAGTGCAGCAAACTGTGCGTTTTTATACTAGTACGGTATAAAACCCTATTGTATTCAAGGAAAATTAGCTATATACGGTGGTAGATAGTCAGGTACACCTTGAACCATAAATTATCGGTTGTTGGTTTTTAAAGTTTCCAAAGAGTAGATTCTATTCCTAATTTTATAGAGCATTTTATACAATTGGAATCTAGTCAATAAAACTGGCGCTAATTTACTAGTTGAAAACTTGATATCCTTCTAAGATTAGGCTTCTTTTGCTAGACCGACCTGGCAAAGCCCATTAGGTTACGAACTGCTTGCTCTGCCCATGATTGTCAGATCTAACTGAATCTATCTGACTAATCCTATCCTTCTACCGCACAGTAGTGAACACTAGGGCTTGGTTTATTTTTTTGCTTTTAGCGACATTAATATTTAATTTTTGTTTTTAGTTCATTTTACTTTCTTGTTTTCCTTCATTTAGATATATAATCTCTATTTCTATTTTTCTTTTTAATATTAGTTTTATATTTTTTGCTTTTCGAAGAGATATTTAATTCCAAGTGAGTGGCCCTGTCCGTTTCTGACAGCAACCTAGCCAGACCCTGTCAGGCTCCCAGCCACAATTGACGGCCCACAGAAAACACCAGGATCTACTGCAGTACTTAGTTTGATCAGCTAGATTTTATAAAACTTAATAATGGGGCTTTACTGAATATCATCAGATTAAACTGTATCTAAGGAGAACTATCCCCTAAAGCTATATTATTTATCTTGGCTAATAAAGCGACTACATGTTGATGGATATTCTGCATGCTGTAATAAAGAGCATAGATAACTTTTAGTTAGTTAGCCTAACTAAATTATTATTACACTTGCTGGTTAAAGACATAGCATATTTTAAGGACGCCTTACTGATATGGAACGATCCAGGCCCCAAGCCCCACTCAATACAGGATTCCTACAGGGATATGTGGTGACAACGATTAACCAGCAACAATACAATACTTGCCATTTACTGCCGTGGATATCCTCTCGGCAACTCTATTAGTCTCCATTTTAGGCTAGCTACTATATATATTGTGAGAGATTTTGTAATGATAACACAGTATTATATCGGCATATCAACTCTTTAAAATTTAAGCTAAGACCTACCTCAAATACATATACATGATATTCTAAATATAAATTGAGTACAAGTTAATGTTTTTTTGATAATTGATTCCATAGAAAGCGACTAACTTTCCCAACGCAGTGCAGGTATTTGCATTGACAAACATTAACATTTCAGTGAAAATGCATAAAATTTTTTTCTGGACTTATTGACCCCGCGTCAAATCCCGGTAACATATCTGCATGGAGTTCTCTTCATGTTCGAAACAGAATTCTGGAATCATGCTGCTTGATGTGAGTCCAACAAGAAACTGATCTTCAGTGTAGCTTGTACATACCTTGCATATAGATCTGTCAAAGTAAATATCATTGTAGAAATTGGCTTAAGAAAAGGCACCGCAGAATACAAGTAAAGATTTTAACTGAATTGGTTATTGATAAAGTCACAGGCTCCATTCCTAGGTTTGAAATTTACTTACCAATTAGTAGAACACAATGCGACAGGACCCATAATTTAGGGGCTTCGGCTTGCGGCACTAAAACCATTGTTCTAATTGTATAAGATGATTTACTTGCGTATGTGTGCACGTACACGAGTCATTATTATACGGCTGGCTACATCTTTAGCATTACTAGTTCAAGCTAAGTGAAACCTCAAAACATTAGGTTTAGATAGCAGTTAACACTTTATTTATGGTAATTTTAAATTCTTCCTATATTATAGTTGTAAGAAAAAACATTATAGCCTCAATATCTGGCCCAATAAGAACTAAGTAGGCTAGTGTTGCGTAACTGGAACGCAGTAGTCCAACTACTGTGACTATGGTAGCGCTACTAGCCCTAGTGGGGATAGGCTTACCTGCAATTTATCACAATAGTCTTAAAATTCCTAACCAGCTTGGTTCATTCCTGTACCTTTCCAGTATACTGTTTGATAACTGACGTTATGTTCAAAGATCTAAATTGGGATGAGGACATCAACTAGTGTGAATGCTAGATTCCACATTCAACTCTATAATACTGTGGAACTTATGACTTATGCACCAACGTCATAAGATCCAGGTTCTTGACATAATTTAGAGGAGAGTATCAGATGATACAGTTCATAAATGGCACGAACATACTTTAAGCTGCCTCAAACTCTGTACAACTAACTTAGAAAATAATCGGCAACTAATTTAGCAAATGTAAAAAGTTAATATTAGTGTATGCTACTAACATAATCAAAAGGGTAATGGTTTACTGAAAAAGCAATTGCTCTAATATCATATCACCATAGCTATTGATATCTGCTCGTTTTTTTAATTAAGAAAAAAATTAAATTTCAGGAATTACGTTGAAGAGGACCTCTCAGTTGCGGGGAAGAATAAATTATAATCCGCAGTTATAGCTAGTTATCTGGGGCGAACTCGAATGTTGCATTGAACAAAATAATTAACAGCCGTTAACTGCTTTGAGTAATTTATGCTGTAAAAAAACAGTCAAGTAATTGCCCCCCCCTATTGTATCCAATTAGTTAACTAGTTACTAGAGATCTCTTAGACTACTTTACATACAGATTGAAATTATAATTTTTGCTCTAAATATACTCAGTCAGGTCTTTCGAACATGCCCAGGTCGCGGAGGCCCACTTTCCGGGCAGTGCTCTAGTCTAGCTTAACTACTTGTTAAAGGCAAATATCTATAGTCAGGGTTGAATAAGAAATTTTAAAATAATTTCAAATTATTTGGACTAATTATACGCCTTTATTCTGTCGACAATTAACTCCTCAGTGCATTCTTCGAAGAAATTGTTAGCTAGCTAGCCAAAGGCAAACCGCACTCACATGCTGATATAAAACCACTAGGCTGTACTCGGTTAGCGCAGATGCATATCATCCGTTATAGCTTGCAACATGGCTACAAACCCCAAAAGTCATGCACATCTTAATTTTTAACATAACTGTTAACTATGTTAGATGTTTACTCATTTAGGTAAACAGGACAGTATAGACGTTAAAATGGAGAGTGAGGATCGACAGACCAATTGTAGAAAAATAAATTACATGTCCGGCGTTATCAAACTCTGGTATTATTTCAGTATTAATGGTAGTACGTATAGACGGACCACCAGTCTTTTATTCCTTAACTCATTTCTTAGTCCTGTACAAAGGAAACGTTCTTGGCTGGCATAATCGGGGATATTTTGGCAATTCCTGACACCCCGCGGATCACTAAAAACCGCTTTTATATGAGTTGATTGATGAAAGAAATTACACGGGCCACAATGCCCACTCTTTAACAGCAAAGAACTAGAGAAAACTACAATTGGTTAAGACTAGTTTTATTATACAAATAATAAACATTAACAAAAAAGAACTAGTATCTTCTATATGAATCATTTATTATAGTTCCCGACCTGTTGAGCAACCTAAATGACTTTTTACTTTTTCAAAAAAAGGAAATCTGCCCTGCTGGCATCAACTTAGCTTCCTTCGGTTACCCGTTAGTCTAATCAGATTTAGGCTAGTGTCAGAGATAATTGGTTTTTTTTCAACTCCTATTTCTCTCAATTATTATGCAATTTATGCACTTATTTTAGGGCTGGGGTATACTAAACTACAGTAAGTTACAGTAGTGTTAACCATGGGTTAACTATATTCATTTGGTCGTTAGCCTTATCAGCTGCAGAAAGTTAGTTTGGGCTTTTTTTCTCTACTAGCAAGCATTTCATCACAGTTGCTAGAAAAAGCAGCATTGTACAGAGGACGAATGGTAACTTCTTTTGCAATAGGAAAGTTAAGTTATAGCTCTTGTAAATGTATAATATAATAATTTTATTAGAGATTGTCATTGCATAACGAGACAATTTCCAACGATCGGTCGACGCCGTTGATAGAAGCTCTAAGATTGAGTAATCAAGTCGTCTTAGTCAATTGAGATCTAATTATCATGCATTTTGAGCTCTTCATTTGGAGATTGTTTCGATGAAATTGACTGTGTTGACGACTCCCGACTGTTTATTTGAAAATTCTAAAGCCTTGATACTCGTAACAATAGCATACAAAAACAAAAAAAAAAAAAAAAAAAAAAAAAGCACTTCAGATGTACTTGGCCTTGCCTGCAATTTATCTTAATTAGAGTATAGTACAGACACAGTTGCTAGAAATAATATTTTGTTCCTGTACTGGGACAATTGTACTGCAATAACACAGACAACGAATATACTTTTCCCTGAGTGGGTCCGTCGGTAGTAAGAATTCTTTTTACCTATCCTAGCAATAACGGAACTTGCCTCATGTCATAGCTAATACTTCTAGCACACACATAGACCCACTTATACAGCGGCAGAGGTGCGGTTTCCAACAGTTGGTCTGTATTGTTTAGGCTCGTACTGAGCAAAAGACGAGACGTAAACTAGGAGGGGGAGTCGCCTTTTACGCTCGCCTTTTACGCATATAACTGTTAACAGTTATTCCGAATATGGCATTACTTTAGTCTATTCTTTGCGTCATGGCATCTGTTCCAAGACGATCTTTTGTATTGTTGTATAGTACAGCAGATCTAGTTTGCCTTAGCATTCTGTACAATGAAAGTCAAAACAGCTACCGGTGTAGCATTGGTTTTTGGGTATGCAAGTGTTAAAGACGCCCTTGTGTATTGTCTGACTAGTTCTACAAGTTGCTTAATCTCAACTAGGCTTTTTCTGGATTTATGTTTGAATTGCCTAGTCTTATGGTATGGTTTAAAGTGGGAAAAGTCCAAACATATACCGGAATATAGTTCCGGGAAGTATAATAAATCTCTCAGCATTATTCTCTCATGTAATAATAATATTTGATTATATTTTGACTTGCAAACTAACGATGAGAGAGAATTAGAACTATTCTATAAATTTGCACATCTATGTTAGCTGATTGTTTAGGTTTGACTGCACTAGCTTAAATCAACAGCTAGTCTAATCTTTTTTAGGTTCAGTAATTTCTCCCCGCTCAACCGTTTGAGCACATTAAAACATACCTTTAAGACCCGATATTTTGTAACAGAATACACTCTGTGCATGACGAACCGTTAATACCGTTGAATTGACAAATATGCTTCTATTTGTTCGGAATTAATGTATCAGCTTTGATTCATATAAAATAAATTTCATTAAATTTTAGATTTTAGTATTCGGTTAACTGCGTAGTCTTGGTTGTCGTTGTCCAAGAAAGATAGCTCACATCAACTAGTTAGTCGTTGGGCCAACATATTTCACATTCTTATGCAATAGTCAGAAATAGGATTGTTTAAGTACGTCAACAATCAATTGCCCCTGGAATTGAAGTCAAATCCCGAGTGGGCTACTGTATATAATAATCTGTAACTTAGGACTCTCAAAGTATATTCATACAGGGGTCGAGTGTTATTATTTCATATTTTACTACCTACATTTGAACTAATTTTGTTTTGTCGTGCTGTAAAAGTGGTGCATCCAATCCCATAGAGAATAGTGCGTAGCCGTTGAACTGCTTGCTGTACAGTAACTTACAGTTACTGTACTAAGGTTACTACTGTGTAACACCATACAACAATATGCAGTTGTCTGAAGATGGCTTCAGGCCTTATAGCAAACATTATTTATCCAATTAAATTAAAATATTTCAGGTAAACGATTATTACCAATACAAGGTTACCTATCAGATATTCTCCACAATTTTCTCCGAATTGTTGTCCCTGCAACAGCATCTTTTTCCTATATTTGACACATACTTTTTATATACAGTACATTCATGTAGGAGAAAAAGTGAGGACAAAATAAGAAAAAAAGTAGCATGAAAATACGAGCTATCATTGTTCAAGAGTCAATTGCATATAATCGTATTTATCTCGATTGATTTCGGAAATAGCCGTCCTCCATAACTGTAATTCATTTAATCACTATTGATAACTAGAAATGGAATAGCTAGTTACCCTCGGTTTAGGAACAGAACGCATTTGTATAGAATCTAATGAGTAATTACAATTTATTTACAAAAGATATTAAAAGAACCAATAA
Organism: Sugiyamaella mastotermitis; assembly: GCA_030572735.1. NCBI lineage: Eukaryota > Fungi > Ascomycota > Dipodascomycetes > Dipodascales > Trichomonascaceae > Sugiyamaella > Sugiyamaella mastotermitis. The sequence goes on from JAJMBN010000024.1 coordinate 49,903, forward strand.
TTTATTATTTACATGAATTCCTTTAGGGTTTTAATTTAGGGTTTTAATTTTTAGGTTGATCCACATCATTACTGAAGAGAATCAATAACTCTTAACTAGTCATGAAGCATTTAAGCAACAGTGGACAAGATGTCAGAGTCACCAGCATCAAGGACGGTAAGAACACCAACTCTGAAGAGCTTACCACAAGCAGTACCAAGCTCGTTGTTACCACCTTGGAAGTGGTGAACAGTGGTCTTAGCAAGCATAGCGTAGTACTCAAGCTCAGACTTTCTGAGGGGAGGAGTGTTACCAGCAATGATGATAAGCTTAGCCTTACCTTGTCTAAGAGCCTTAAGAGTACTCTTGTAACCAAGGGTGTACTTACCACTCTTGATGACAAGACCAAGCTTGGAGTTGATGCTTTCTTGATTCTTCTTAACCTTAGGGGCCTAGAAAATGTTAGTGAACCTGTGAACTACAAAGATCGTCAAATAAAGCAATAAGATATTAAAAATAACCTTGGCTTCTATTTGCTAAAAGATTTTATGAATACTCACCATCTCTGCGCTTTTTTTTTATTAATTTAAATTTGCACTCCGGTAAATCTAATAATGAAGGGTAAAACAGTAAATGAAATTTTCAGATTTTGTTTTATAGCAATCCGCATGAGCCTCTCAGTGATGAGGCTTTAGGGCCTCTCATCTTGAAAAGTTTGTTTGGAGGGGATTGATTATACAGTTGAACTTTTCAGACCACAGTCACGTAGTATTTCCTTATTAGGAAATTACCACCCACTCACAATTCAATGCAGCAGTTGCTAAACACCCTTCCTAGCCTTTTTTACCATTATTACATCTTCACGTTCATCGACAACATCAACCATCAAAAATGAAGATTGAAATCGACTCATTCTCCGGTACTAAGATCTACCCCGGAAGAGGAAAGCTCTACGTCAGAGGAGATTCCAAGGTTTTCAGATTCCACTCCTCCAAGAGTGCATCTCTTTTCCTCCAAAGAAAGAACCCCAGAAGAATTGCTTGGACCGTTCTTTACAGAAGACACCACAAGAAGGGTATCACTGAGGAAGTCGCCAAGAAGAGATCTAGAAAGACCGTTAAGCACCAAAGAGCTATTGTCGGTGCTTCCCTCGACGTCATCAAGGAGAAGAGATCCATCCGACCTGAAGTTAGAAAGGCTGCTAGATCCGAAGCTATCAAGTCTGCTAAGGAGAAGAAGAAGGAGGCTGAGACCAAGAAGAAGGCCGAAAAGGCTAGAGCTCCCTCTAAGGTTGTTTCCAAGCAACAAGCTAGGGGTGCCCCATCTAAGGTTGCTGCCACCTCCCGTTAAATTGCTTTAAAGATGTTTACGAAACCTTTATAAAAAGTAATGGATGGATGTTAAATGAAACCTTAAAAATCTCCAAAATTTTGTTGTATATTTTAATGCACTGACTTATTAAATTTCATTTGATATGAACGTTATATCTGATTTTACACTTCGTAATAAAAGTAATTGTACTCCTGATGTACCTATTTTCTGCTGTAATTTCCTAAAATTTCATTGTAATAGTATAAAGTGTCATGTTGAACGATAATATCGGGGTTTGGGTTGTTGAATATCCTTTTATGCGCATTTACTGTGTTGACCAATAAAAGCTAAGTCAAAAGCATCACCTAAACTTTGAACATCTTCTCTGTATTGACCTATACAACGCAAAAATGTCTGGTAATGTTGTATTGCCCAAGGCCGACTACGAGATCATTGATCTTGATCCTCACTTTAGTCGAGTAGTTTCATATTTCCGATCTTCTGATTATTTAAAGATTGCAGCCTTCACCGCTTCAGGACCTTTATTTTTGTCTGCTGCTTCATACTTCGAGTCTGCTGGTAAATCTTTCCATTCATCTCCCCGATATTTGAGATTAGCTACTTTCCTCGGTTTCACTGCTGGTTTCTTGAACCAATATACTGCTTCATCGTTGAGATTCCAAGGTGCTATTGAGAACTCTCGAGAAGTCACCAAGGACAGATACGAAATTAAGAGCCGATTAGCCAAGGGTTTAAGTGCTCACAGAGAAGAAGAGAGCGACTTGCCTGAATGGATTAGAAGAGTTGCTGCTAGAAGTTCGACTCACTCGTACAATGCTTTAGCATACTTCCCATGGTTCAATTTGGTTCGTCACGAACACCATGGTATCAGCCTTGATAAATATTATGAAACTAGACCTGGTGAAGAAGCTTGGGGATTTGACCTTAAGGCCCCTGAAACCAAATAAAAAAAAAAACTGGGTGTTTATCTATTGACTTCTTCCCTTTATCTTCCCTTTTTTTTCTTTTTTTAAATATGATTGCATCGAATAATGACTGACTAATAAATTATATTAGAATATTGTGCTTCCAATACTGGCACTAACTATATCTTCGTTGAACGTTGTCTCCAGTATCTATTAATAAGTGTTTATGGCTTGAATAGTTACTATTTCCAGTACTATTTCCAATAATCTTGATGTGGTGATACCAAGTCCTATCGGGACGCGTTAAGATCGGATTAGATAGAATAGGTCTTTTCCAATCATAGCTATATAGAAGTGGCACTCGTAGAGTAAGGTGTCGATTATCTGGAGCTTCAATCCATGAACTACGGATTCTATCCACCATAAGAGGTGCTAATGGTTGTGCGTTTGTCTCATCACACTTTATGCCGTCGTCATCAAAACTACCAGGACATCCGAACAATCCTCCAATCCACGTATCACTCATAAAAAGCTTACCATCTTCAAAATAGGTCAATTGTTGAGTTTGATCACCAAGTAATTGAGCTATAATAAAACAATTATAGACTAATATGTAATTAGGTTGATTGGGTTGACAAAATTTGATAGACCAAGGAATAGGGGTTTTAGTTAACAATGGGATGGGATAGAAAGTATCTTGGCCCTTATGTTTACCATTCACACATGCTGATAGTCGAAGATGAAGATAATCCAATCCAGTTGTCGCTTGGATTTGAATCTTGAATCCTGTATATTTGATTTCAGGGTTCAATGATACGCTAGATATAGATCCACATATCGATCCACAAATGATCGTCCGAAATAAAGCTCCTACTATTAGTATCAACCTTATATACATTTCATTCTCTCATATTTCAGCATTAATTGGATTCTTCAACTCGTTATAGTAAATTGTGTATTTTTCCTAATAGATAGAATGAAATATTTAGAACCGTCAAATGTACACCTTTGTGCAAAACTTTTGAATTAATTTGATAATGATCAAAAGGCTCTACTACTGTATGTAAGTTAATTAACTTGTTGAGCATTTGGAATGCATATTCTCGACAACTTTTCCGTTTAACAGCTATTTCTCCAGGTTTGGAAAAGCCCTAATACACAGTCGTAAGTTACGACTCGTAACTACTTACTAGTTCTCAGTTCCTTCCCTTTAAACATCCATGAATTTAATGTTTTAATCGATTTATATTCATGCAGATTTTGTAATGATTTATATTTTTCTAATAATTCAACCTGGGAAAAGTTATTTAGAATCCGCGTAAACCTTCGACAGATATTACGAAGATATTGCTGTGAGCCAAAATGAAATGGGAAAATGCGGAGCTTACAACAATTTCCTCTGATTCTACGCAGAAGTTTTAAGAAAAATACAATTTCACTAGAAGGGGCCACATGAAAGGCTATTAGCTCTAAATCTAACCTAATTTTCGAAGACTGATCGTTTCTACTAACGTATCTGCATTCTGTGACCCAATCATGACTTCACAAATAATCCCTAAAAGAGCCAATTATTTTAGAACAGATTACATTGCTATTGCAATTAAATTAGCTTTCAACAGCTTAATTTTATTACTGGATTTGCAGTTTTCGTTGAGACTAACTTACTGTAAGTCACATTGAATATTAATTTTTAGATTAAGTTAACAATGTTAATGTAGGCAGTATGCGTCTGTTTATTAGCGGCCGACGTTGAATTATGGGTTGCCGTGGTAACAAGGATAACTCCTACTGGCATTTTTGTTTACTCTCAACCCATTTTCCTAAGAACAACGACTGTTAGCATCTTATTCTAAATTATTGTATATTGATAAGACGTGTTGGCGACCGATATTATTGGCCATAAGACAGGTTTTAGGTGATATAATAGAACTTGCAAGTTATACTTAGTTTTATTTGTGGTTTGAATAAGCTGTTACGTTTTTAATTGTTTGTCTCGGTCTTGAATAAACCACCTTCACCATGGAAGGCGAAGAGGACTATTCAGCACTTCCTTTGACGGAACGTGCTGTTCACAAGGTAGGTTATTATATAATTCGGTTTCAATTATTGCTAACAATTTTTCTTAGATATGGAAAGTGAGATTAGGAGCCTATGAAGAACTGAAGAAACAGTTTTCAACTTCAGGGTCTGAATCAGACAGTTGCTTTCGACCATTTTTAGAAAACCCTGCTATATACAAAAAGATTGTCATGGATTCCAATGTGGTAGCTCAAGAAGCTGGTATTAGCTCGTTAGTAGCATTCCTAGAATTTGGTGGTACAAATGCATGTCTTAAAACGCGGCCTGTCGTTGTTCAAGCTTTGGTTGAAAAGGGTCTGAGTTCGTCACGAGCTGGTACCCGGCAAAATGCTATTGACGCTTTATTATGGTACATTGAGTTGGATACTCCTGATCCTATCATAGAAGACCTTGTACCTAGCTTATCTCATAAACTCCCCAAGCTTGTAGCTGCAACTGAAGTGGCATTAGTTGAAATTTTTAAAGCCTTCGGTGCTAAAACTGTGTCTCCAAAACCACTTATGAAATCATTCCCTAAATTATTTGCCCATGCTGATAAGAATGTTCGTGCAGAAGCCACTAAGCTTTTAGTCGAGTTATATAAATGGCTTGGCACAGGCATTTCATCTGTAGTTCTTCCAGAACTTAAGCCTGTTCAACAAAAGGAGCTAGAGGAATTATTTGAAAAAACAAAGGAAGAACCAGCCCATCAGCTGAGATATTTAAAGTCTCAAAGAGAGGCTATGGAACGTCAACAAGCTAGTGGAATCGAAAGTCAAGGTAGTAATAATAATAATGGCAATTCAGATGATGGTGAGAATGAGATGGATGCACTAGATTTAATTGATGCTGTTAATATTGTGCCTAAAATCCCTGCTAATCTTAGTGAACAGTTAGGATCAACTAAATGGAAAGAGAGAAAAGAAATTCTTGAAGAACTGGTGCCAGTGGTTAGCGTCCCCAAAATCGAGAACGATGATTTCACAGACGTGATTCGATTACTTGCAAAATGCATGAAGGATGCAAATATTCAAGTTGTAAGTCTTGCTGCTAATTGTATTCAAGCATTAGCAAGTGGATTGCGTACTCAATTTGCTAGATATGAACCTATAGTCCTTGGACCACTTCTTGAACGTAATAAGGAAAAGAAAGCTTCTGTTGCTGAAGCCCTTAGTGGCGCTTTGGATGCTGTATACAGATCCACTAATTTCAGTTCTATTTTGGAAACAACTTTAGAATATTTAGTACACAAGACTCCTCAGATAAAAATTGAGTCTTCAAAGTTTTTGATCCGATGCTTATCTACGACTCCTACCACACCAAGCGCTGCCGAAATTAAGCTTGTGATAGATGCTGGTATGAAGTTGATTAGTGATACACAAGAGCCTGTAAGAGCTGGTGGTGCAGAGATTTTGGGTGTGGTTATGAAGCTTGTTGGTGAAAGAGCCATGACTCCTCATTTAGAAGCTCTTGATAATGTTAAGAAAACCAAAGTTCGAGAATATTTCGAATCTGCCCAGGTCAAGGCTAAGGCTACTAAGCCAAAAGCTCAGCAGGTACCACCAGCACCAATACCTGTAGCAACTACCCCTGGTCCATCTTCTAAGAAGCCCGCAGCTCGACCAATCCAAGGACTACGATCTACTCCTGCTAAACCTCCTCCATCCGCCCGTCGTAGATTGGTGAGTCCAGTGAAGACTAGAGAACCAGTCGTATCCAGTGGCTATGGATCAAGTTCATATATGGCTGTAGATCCTCCTCAACGAGATGAAACTACACCATCATTATCATCAGTAGGACCTACATCAAGAATTGGCCTAACTAACCGAGTTTTGAACAGTCGAGCTGTCCCTGCTAGAGCCACCCCCCAGGTAGTGGCTGCTATCCCTGATAACCGACTTGCTGAACTAGATCAACTCAGGGCAGAACGTGCTGAATGGCTAAAGGAAAGAGAGCAATTGACTTGGAAGACCCAAGAAGATCAAGCAGAGAAGAATAGGTTAATGCAAGATCTTTCTGAAGCTCAAAGACGCATTGCAGAATTGATTGAGAGCAAGACTAATGAAACTCTTTTATCTAAAAGTAAGGATACTCAATTGACTCGAGCATTGTCAGATGTAGAGACTTTGCGGTCAAGAAATGTTAAATTAGAATCTGAAGTCGAAAGATTGAGATCGCAATTGGCAACTGCAAGCATGGATGCTATTGTCGCACCAACCCCATCAAACTCTACAGGATCGTCAGCTTTACGAAGTTTAAGTATCGGCAGATCAGGATCTACTTCTAGACCATCTCGTGCTGGTAATGCATCTCCTAAATCTCCGGCCATGACTTTACAGTTTGGTCTTGATACCAGGTCTGTAGCAGCTGCTGGTAGAGGTCATAATGCTCCAGGAGGTACTAATGGTTATATCCGTCGGTCGGTTGACTTGAGTAACCTCAGTGAAGATGTATTTACAAAATCAACTCCCAATATTATGCAAAGATCTATTGATAAAGAAAATACCACTTCAACTAATGGGTTTGGACTATCATACAACAGGCCACCACTTCACAGGCGAGGAGTTGCATCTACGGATGCAATTATTTCAGAAGATCATCCAATGACAGATGCTCCTCCATCACCTTCTAAGTTAGCTTCTGGTGCCATTTCAGCTCAATCTAATGGTGCTAGTACTACTGGCGGAACTAGTGCCGGGCCTGAGAATTGGCGACGAGCAGCGGCAGTTACCTCTGAACTAAGAGCTAGAATTGAAGCAATGAGAAGAGCACGAGCTGCCGTTTAAATGAGATATGAGTTTTTGTAATGATGAAATAATGACTTAAAGTACGTTTTCTATATAATATATTTCGTAATGATATTTACCCCAGTTCTGCACCGATGATAGTTAACACCCTCAATTAGCGAATAGCTCATCGGTATACGCAAAAACCCTTACATCGAAAGGACCGAAATCACACCGATATTCTCCACCGGCCGTATATCCCATCAATTAATATTTAGAAATTGAAATTTAACTTGTCACAAACTTTTTGTTTATAAATACTGTGGTGAGTTTATAAGAGAAGACTTCTGTGTAAACATTTCCTAGGGAGGACCGAATAGATTGTGATAATAATTAACTATGTCTTCCAAGTTAAGAATTCTTGTTCCTGTTAAAAGAGTCATCGACTCAGCTATTCGACCAAGAGTCAACAAGGCTCAAACCGGTATTGAAACTCAAGGTGTGAAGTTCAGTATCAATCCTTTCTGTGATATTGCATTAGAAGAGGCCATTAGACTAAGAGAAGGTGCCAAAGGATTAGTCGAGAAGATTCATGCTGTATCTGCTGGTTCAACCAAATCACAAGAGACTTTGCGTACTGCATTAGCCAAGGGTGCCGATGAGTCTACCTTAATTGATGTCGGTGACAAGGATGTCGAGCCTTTATCAGTTGCAAAACTCCTTCAAAAGGTTGTTGAAAAGCAAGAATCCAATCTTGTTATCCTCGGAAAGCAAGCTATTGACAACGATTCTAACCAAACTGGTCAACTGTTGGCTGGTTTACTCAACTGGCCCCAAGCCACCAATGCTTCCAAGGTTGAAGTAGATGAGGGTACTGGATCTGTCACTGTTACTAGAGAAGTTGATGGAGGTATTGAAACTGTTAAGGCTAAGTTGCCTTTGGTCATTACAACTGACTTAAGGCTTAATGAGCCTAGATATGCTTCTTTACCTAACATTATGAAGGCCAAGAAGAAGCCTCTCCAAGTTGTCAAGCCCGAGGACTTGGGTGTTGATATTTCCAACAGATTAGAGATTTTGAAGGTCTCTGAGCCTCCAGTCCGACAAGCTGGTGTCATTGTCGGTTCTACTGATGAGTTGGTTGAACGACTTAAGGCTGCTGGTGCTGTCTAATCAGTGACTGCGACCACTGCATATATACTAGTCGAATGAATATCAAAAAGCCTTTCTATAATGAATACTAAACAAAATTGTTTTTAATTTATGCATTAGCATCTCCAAATAGATTTATGTAGCTAACTTAACCCAACCTAGTAAAAAACTATATAACCTATCTATATAATCCACTTCTACAAAGATACTGAAATACTTTTAAACCAACTCATTATATACTATCACTTATCTTTTGTAAACCATTGCTAAAACAGTAAATATGTTTATCCTGTTTTTAGTCAAACAGTATTTAAGTTTATTATCTGCTTAGGCGGATCTGGTGCGGAGACGGCTTTCCTTAGTGGCACTGGGCCGGAATCTCCTGAAGATGCCTTGTATAAATACCACCCTTGATCCTTTCCTCTAAAATCTGGGGCTTCTTAGATTCACACCTAAATTGATTTACCGCTTCTTTTGCTGGTTTATTTTAAATACCATAAGAATATAATAGACTTCAAGATAATCTAAATAATTTTGCATTGATCCGATACGAAGTTATTATAACAACAATAGTTTATAGCCGACAATAGGACAGAACAGCAACCATGGGACCTCGGCCAGCCAGTACAGATCATATATTTAAATATATAATGAAAACATTTCAAAAGCATTTTGCTGAGATGGTCCAGTTAAGTCGATGGAGACCGTTGATTATTGGAATCAGTGGTCCTCAAGGATCTGGAAAGTCGACAGTTGTTGAGGTGTTGTCAGCAATGCTTCGGGCTAAGAACTTGAGCGTAGTGGATTTTTCTCTTGATGACTTTTACTTGACTCATGAAGATCAGACGAATCTAGCTACATCGACTGGGAATTCACTTGTTCAGCATAGAGGTCTCCCAGGAACCCATGATGTTGAAAATCTTTCCAAGTTATTACAATCGCTTTATGATGAACAGCCAGTTAGCTTGCCAATATATGATAAGTCACAGTTTAATGGAGAAGGTGACAGATCTACAAAAACCCGAGATGTCAAGCCGCGATATGATATTGTATTACTAGAAGGATGGATGGTAGGATTCCGTCAGTTACCAGAACAAGAAGTGGAGGCTAAATGGAAATCTAGCTCAGGGCCATTAGCATCTCACAAGCTCGTACATGTTCTCCAAGTCAACAAGTTTTTAGGCAACTATGACCCCGCTTGGGATATCCTTGATGGGTTAGTCCATCTAAATGCTCAAGATATTAAGTTTGTCTATGATTGGAGACTGCAACAAGAGCATGATTTGATAGCAAAAAAGGGAAGTGGTATGTCTGATGAAAAAGTTCGCATGTTTGTTGACGGGTATATGCCCGCATATGAGCTATACCTTAAAACCCTTATTGAAAACAGAACTTTAGAAATAATTCTAGATAAGGATCGTAAAGTAGTCCCAGCTAAATTATGACGATATAATCTCATAGAATATAGAAAACAAAATAGCTCGTTTTAACTAACAACATTACAGACATTACAACACATACCTGAAGTTGGGATTCAATTGCCCATCAGGAAGATAAGCATCTGAAGCGTCAACTCTCTCTTCACGAGGAGGTCCAAATCTCTGATCCAGCTTCTTATTCTCCCACATCAAAAATAATCTTAATAGTAAAGCACATACACCTATAAGACATGTAAAGCCAAATGCAATCCAGTAACCTTTGTGATAATAAGGAGCTTCGGTAGCAGGATACAGACGACTTCCTAAGAGAGGTCCACATTGTCCGACAAAGTTAAGAATAATAAAACCAGTAGCTCTCTTTGTATCAGTTCCGTGGTTATTACCTAACCAAGCAGTAATGATAGGAATACAACAGAATATTCCAGAGCAAACCAAAAACAATGCAAAATATTTGACACCATCGTTCTTAACAACAGCCAATAATAAATAGCCAATAGCGCCAGTAGCAGATAATCCCATCAAGAAAAAGCTACGATTCTTGAATTTATCTGAAAAATAAGTACTAAGGAGCAAAGCAAAAAATGTCAAAAGGTAAGGAGGAGCTGACATACCTTGAGCTTTGACTGAAGTGTACCCCATATGAGTTAAAATGGTAGGCATATATACAGGCAAAGAAGAGAACGACACATTAATAGAGAAGTAGATAATCATAGATAAGAGATTCTTGACATCTTTCAAGGACTCCAAAATCTCCTTGACATTAGGGTGATGACTTCTTTTCATTTTGTGGAATTGTTTGGCCGTTCGAGCCCTTGCGATATTCTTTTCATGTGCGTTTAAAAAGTAGCACTCTTCGGCACTATTTGGAATAACGAAAAATCCAATAAATCCAACCAAGATAGTGGGAAGTCCTTCAACTATGAAGAGTACTCTCCAACTAGCAATTGCCAAGGTGTGCTTGGTGATACCAAAGGCAAGAGCACCAGAGAAAGCAGATGCCAAAGGAGCTGCTGCAAGGAAAAAACCATTTCTCAAGGCAATCTCATGTCTGAAATAGAAAAATGTTAAATAATAAAGGACACCAGGTCCATATCCGGCTTCGAAAATACCTAGCAAGAATCGTAAAGCCATCATTGCTTGGGGGTTCGTAACTGCACCGCAACATGTAGATACTATACCCCATGCAATAACGACACATGGAACGTAGTACTTTGGCTGAAAAATTTTGTAAAGCATAGTCATCCACTCAAATGTAATGTATGAAATATAGAACATAGTTTGAAACCATTGGAACTGATTATCAGATGCGTGTATATCCTTTGACATGCCAGCTGTGTTTGCGTTACCAATATTTCCTCTATCAAGCGACGACAATAAATAAAGACCCGATACATAAAGACAAATATTTAAATCCATTTTTCTCAATACCCGTTTTTCATCCTCTGGACTATACTCATAGCTCAGGGCCTGTGCCATAGCAAAATTAGTATCATCTTCCTCCAGATCATGGAGCTTTTCGACATGATCGACCCCTGTCTTTTCAATATCACCCATGCTTGAAATATTAATACTTTCTAGGATCCTTTTGGTTTTTTTTTTTTTTTTTTTTTTTTTAATTTGATCAGGATTATTGATTTATATATGCAAAATTATTTGATATTAAGTCCACCAGAAATTCGAAGTTCCCCACTTTTTATGCCACTTCGGAAAGGATCGCTGCAGAACCAGCAGTTTGACAATAAAAAAGCAGGACATTCCGCCAGCACACGGAACCAATACGGTTACTATTTCTAAGGTTTTATCCTGGCAGCCTGACTCACCCCTCTTTACGCCGTTCTCCACCTATGTGATACAAAAGCAAGTTAACATTAAGTTAATGTATTCGTTACGTTAAGAAATGAGTTAAGTAACTTAACTCATACAACTTCGTGCGCATCAAGTATATCATGTTGCTACAGTATTTGTTTGGAGCTGATATCTTAACCCCGCAGTTTTAAAGAAAAAACATAATTTCTTCTTTTGTAAATGGTCATTCGTTATATAATACCACCTCAACCAAGCACCCGCGTGTCCTATATATATATACGTAGTTATCCATACATATGCGGCATGTGTCCATATCTATTGTTAAAGGAGGGGAGGAAGCAATCAAATAATGTTTGTATCAGATAGCCAATAACAAAGAAATGTTCCATAATAATTTTTTTGCAGAATTAAATATAGCCGCCAAACCGCTAACTCCTTGGTACAGTTAAGTTACAGTTAACTTATTGTAACATTAACAGTTACCTTGAGAGATTGTGCATTAAGGAAAGCCAATTTTGACAACCAAAATTGCAGGTGTGGGGTTGCTTAGGTGGGGGCCGGGCTTTTCCAACGCTACCAATTAAAGTTGATCAACAACATCAGTTTTAATCCGTAAACAGGTCAATGTTGAATAAAATGTCGCTGCATGAGATAGAATTAAAATTGGAGTCTTTTTTCTAATGCTAATAGAATTCATCTAGGGCTGGAGTATCAGATTTTCCTATTCACCGGAAAAATAGTTGCTAAGGCTCATGACTCAGCAGCCGGGCTTGCAATCGGATTTAATTATAGCCCTTTCTCCTGTTTGGGCAGTCATAAGAGCTTCGTAATAGGGGGGAATTTAAAAGTTACTTGTCACGCACCAGAGACAAGCCCATCGAGTCTTTTCTTGGAAAGGCCAACTGTCTAATAATACAATAGTTATTGACAAAATAAGAAAGGCATCATTGTAATTTTTTATTATCGCGATACACAATTTTCAAATTCGTGGCAACGTTTCACAATAACAGTAGTCCTCATAATATTGCAGAGCTAAGTATCGAGCTATGTAGTTATAGTACAGGAAGTTCACCTTGATAGTACAAAATGCAGATGCTTGGAGGAAAAACTTAACACATCCATTTCACTAGAATAGGATAGAAATAGAGATTCCGGAGCAGTTCAACCATTTGAAACAAGCTATGATTTTGAAAATATTCTCCGCTTTCAGTGAAGGAATATACTATGCTAATCAGTTTATAGCTGGTTTTGTGTTGAATTGATATATCCGTGAAGCCCCCATCGCACAATAAATTATGGATAGATATATTTATTTTTTGTAATAATTTTCTGGATAATAACACTGATTTATAAAGAGAAGTGGGTTAGAATTAACATGAAGATCAACTATACAAAATCAGTAAAGAAGTACTCATTATTATGCAGAATCGAAATGAAATAAAACAAAAAAACAACCATATTAGACAATATATCTCTGCACTAATATAATTGGATTATTTATACTATATTCTCAAAAGTTAAATTTACCAGGCAAATATGAGCCAGTTGGTACCTGTTGATCTGACAAATATACGTCAGTTGGCCAGGTACCATATTTATCTATTGGAAAAAAGATTGATTTATATATATTCAGTATGACACTCCCGAAATATGGTATAATAAATAATCTCAGTTTGAACAGTCTCTTATAACTAATTTCAATACTACCATCATCACCGTTTTTATATATCAATCAATTCCTAAAACAATTTAGATAATGAATTGGAAAATGGATAAATGCGACTTTTCCTCGGCGAGAAATTGCCAGAAATTGACGATTCTGCCGATTATGATCCCGATGACGTTGATATTGACAGCATCAGTAATTATGGTCGCTTCTATTTTTTTTTTTTTTATCTTTGTCCTATTTATTTCACTATCATAGTAAGATAAATTTACATAATTTGGAAACAAGTCATTTCTAAACTATATATAATAAAAAAAGGGGAACTTGTTAAGAAATTGGAATAAAATATACGGAAGATTTTGTCACAACGTTCTTACACATGCCATCTACGGTCCTATCTGGATGAAAAACTGGACTTCCCGTCCAATTAGTAAGCATCTAAGAGCCTTACTTAGTATTATACTGGGAGACCATATAAGAACGAAAAGAATTATAGATCTTTTTTATAACTTTAATATTTTTCGTATATTTTGCAGCTATTCTTCATATATTTAAGTCCCATCTTTTTGTTTAGGACATGCCAAATTATTCTGTTTCTGTATATACATAGTACTAACCGTTGTAAGCTTAACTGTAATACTGCTGAGTTTATGTAGCCACTTTCAAGTTTTAAGTGTGTGCTAACAAAAAATTAACCCCTGCCCTTCCAGTAGATGTGTTTAAATTACGGTAGCTTTCGTTAATTAACAGTGTTAACTGGCGCGGCATATTTACTGGGGTATCGGAGAGGCACCGGAACACCATCGCAAAATATATGCTGTATATACACCCCGATGAACTTTAACAATTAGACTTCATTAAACCTGATGGCCGATGATTTAAATAATAGGAAAGTATGGTTCATTTCCTGCTCTACCAGCAAAGTAGGAAAAGCTATTGCAGAGCTGGTACTTGCATCTGGTGATATAGCCATAATCATCGATACTCCTAGTTCTCAGCAGCTCGCTGCCAAATACCCCAATAGTTGTTCAGTGGTAGAATTAGTACCTAGGTATGAATATAAGAGTATTACCATTTTTTGTATGTGAATTCTAACTGTGACAGAAATAGGGCTCTATGCTATAGTGCAGTTGCTACAGCTTTTCAACGGTGGGGTCGGATTGATATTATGGTGAAGTAAGTAGTGATAATTTGGTGGTGAATCACTCACAACTAACGAAGTTATCAAGTTATGCATGCTCTAAAATCCATATTGGTCCTGTAGAGGGGGTTGATACTTGGCAATTTCAAGATCAATTGGACGAGTCGTTATATTCGGTCGTTAATTGTATCGATGCTGTATTGCCTATAATGAGACAGGTCAAGGTAGTACCAAAGCAAAAGACAGGCTCTTCTAAGAAAAATAAAAAGCAGAAAACCGGTGATTTAAACGATACCTTCGTTGAGCTACCAGTTGGAGGTCATATAATCAATATTGTGGATTCTACAGGTATGCTTGCTACTCCAGGATTAGGAATTGCTGGAGCCGCTATGAGAGCAATAGAAGGATATTCAGAATCATTAGCATTGTCGATATCTAAAGACAATATTAAAGTTACTATAGTCGAAAGTGCTACAGAGGTGTCTGTTGCAACCAATACTTTGGAAATAGCCCCGGAACCTTCGACCTCACCTTACAATGATTCAACTCTATATGGGCGATCCAAGCTGTTATTATCCAGTATGAACGTTCATCCCGAGAGATCGTTTTCTGATACTGTCAGAGCAGTCAAAGAAGTGGCTGGAATCAAAGACCCGCCTAGCAGGATCTTTGCAGGACAATGGTCGAGTGCTCAAATTAAGGATCATCTTAGCGCTATGAGTCATGACCTTGACGATTTCTCACCTGAAAAAGACGACGAAATGGTTATGTAATCAAAGCCAATATTTATTTATTAATCACTTTTTATTAAGTACTTAAATATACAGTATGAGTTTATTTTAAACTTGACAGAGTTTATCAGTGCTTGTGCACGCGCGTAAAAACATCCTTACCCTGAGACACTTGTACATTAAAATTAAGGTCCTCCATAAACTCGGCAGATAAAAACGTCACCCAAATTACAGTAGTTACTGCTATTCTCTAAGGTACCAAACCAGTAGTGGGATTTGAATGATATTAAAGGAAACAAGAATTTCTAGTTCCCAGAGTGAACAAAAAATAATGCATCATGTCAAATTTCCCTGTACTGCCTACCCATAGGGAGTCTCAAGAGACCCAACTTGAAGACAGCCTGCACCGACTAAGCACCAGTTCATTTAAATCGACTCCATCAGATGAATTCGATTTTAATGAAGATGATTTAGTAGCAGATGACGCATTTTTATTACCTGTTGACCAACCAGATCTTGGATCTATGGGTCATAATGATGTGTTAGCAGGATTAGCGACCCAGTCTGGAAAGAGTAACTTAAAAATGGCATTCATGAATATGGCTAACAGTATTATTGGCGCTGGAATTATTGGTCAACCATATGCTGTGCGACAAGCTGGACTTGTTGCAGGGATAATTTTACTACTTGTCTTAACAGTTGTTATAGATTGGACCATTCGATTAATGGTCACCAATGCTAAGATGAGTGGTACAGATACGTTCCAAGCTACTGTTAAACACTGCTTTGGAAAACCGGGTTTAATTGCAATCTCACTTGCGCAATGTTTATTTGCATTTGGTGGATCAATGGCATTTTGTGTCATTATTGGTGATACCATTCCTCATGTTATCCATGCAGTATTTCCGCAGGCTCACGAGATACCGGTAATAGGAGCTTTAACCACAAGAAACGCTATCATTATTTTTGTTACCTTATTTATTTCTTTACCATTGGCTCTAAATAGGAATATTACAAAACTTGCAAAGGCCAGTGGTCTAGCTCTTCTGAGTATGTTGGTCATTGTTTTGACCATTGTTATTCGAGGTCCTCAGATTGGTGGTGGACCTGATGCCAAATTCTCAACCCCCTTGCTCACTATTAACAGCGGGGTTTTCCAAGCTATCAGTGTCATTTCTTTTGCATTTGTTTGTCATCATAACTCGCTCATTATCTATGACTCACTCAAGACTCCAACCATGGATAGGTTTGCTCTTGTAACCCATTGGAGTACTGGAGTTTCGATGGTCGCCTGTATGGCAATGGGAATTGGCGGATTCTTAGTATTCAAGGATCAAACTAAGGGAAATGTGCTAAACAACTTCCCGTCTGAAGATACCATGGCCAACGTCGCTAGATTTTGTTTTGGATTGAACATGCTGACTACTCTTCCATTAGAAATTTTTGTTTGTCGCCAGGTCATATGGATTTACTTTTTCCCAGATAGAGAGGCAACAACCAAGGAGCATACTTTACTAACAGTTGGATTGACAGTTGGGGCTATGTCTGTTTCATTGGTTACCTGCAATCTGGGAGCGATTCTTGAACTGGTTGGTGCATCCTCAGCTTGCACAATGGCATACATTCTACCGCCAATGTGTTATATAAAGCTGTCTCAAAAAGCTCCTAAACATAAAGTTGCAAGCTATGCATGCATTGTGTTTGGAATTGCTGTGATGGTTCTTTCTACACTCCAAACTGTTGCGAAGTTGTTCGAAGGAGGCGAAGAAGAACACTGTGTAGTATAATTATATATATAAGATAGTTAAACATACCTCAACTATTTTTCTTTTCAAGAGATTTAATACATTGTCTTACTTGATGATAGTTATAGGCTGGTAAAAGCACTCCTATAATTTTTGCTAAGCCAGGATCATCATCATCTGTTCTCGACTTGAAGAATCGCTGTATTAGATATACTGCCTCTTTCTCATCTGCATTCCATTCCTTTGGATTCAATGAAAGTTTTTTAATTGACCTACGCACATAACTTCGGCGGGATACAGGCACATTATTGGAACCGCCATTTGCTAGTTGCAGGTTCCTCTTAAACACTCCACCACTTAAACTAATACAGCTGTTTTGTGACTGGACACGCCCGTTGAGTCCTGTCTTCCGCTTCATGACATTACCAGACGCTATCGAATTAAAATTTGCTCCTTTAAACATGTTCAATGTCATCTGCAATTCCATATCACGCGGAGGATTCATTTTTCACAGAACAGTAGTTGTCGATATTGAATCAACTATTGTAACAGTTACATGTAAAGAGTAAGATTGTATGTTGTTTAACTACTATGTAACAGGTGTTTGTTTTCATGCATAAAAGTTTCTGCGGCGGAAATTTCTAGTTTAACTTCTTAACTTCACCATCAGAGAGGTTCAAGCAATGTCATGTCTAGTTTAAGTGGATTTGTAGATAGTAAGTGCGAAAAGAGAACAACAGAAAAGATCTTAGACCGAGCCCATAGGTATAGAGAATAATACTAACAGGAAGAATCGGTGGTGATCATCACCAACGATGGTAGATTTTTTGCAGGAACGCTAAAAGGCTATGATCAAACAACAAATATCATACTTTCCAATGCCCAAGAACGAATCATTACTCCTGATGAACCAACGGAAATAATAGAACTTGGACTTTATTTATTAAGAGGCGAATCGGTTGCTGTATGTGGACTAGTGGATGAAGATGTTGATAAACAGATTGACTGGACCAAGGTGCGTGGATCTACGATAACAACAACTAAGCATTCTGCGTAAAAACAAAAACATTCAAAAGTAATATATATTTTTATTTCAATATACGGAAACCTACCGTTAAAATCTAATTTATTTTTTTAAAAAATATTTGTTAATGATCACATGCTCCTGTATTATAACTACTCGTCGGCATATCAATTATACTATGACAACCCCCACTCTTACCGTCACAAAATTATAAATATAGAAATATAGGGCCTTTTTGACACAGCACAGGTTAACTACTATACCAATTAAACTATGCTTATTAAAATAGGAAAAGTATTATTGTTCAGAGACTCTATTACAGAGCTTAGTGAAGACCAAACTGTTGGTTTTGGATCCTCTGTAATGCTTCAGCATACTTACTCCAGAAGACTGGATGTAGTTACAAGGTTATGGAGGCTACACTTCTGACCATGCTAAGATAATATTTCAGCCAGTATTGAATGGAATATATGTACAATTGAACTTGTAGTCATATTCTTCGGCACCAAGGATGCACCATAAGGTCATGAAAGACATGTACCTCTTGTGAAATTCATTGGAAGTTTGGCGTATTTGATTAGCGCAGCCCATAGGCGAACTATCCTTGTTATCTTAGCGTGTACCACAGCAAACAGTGAGAGTGAGGAGCGCAACGGAAGAAATACTGTTCAGAAGCGTAGTTATTGTGAAGCAGCACAGTCTGTCAGTATGTGTTTCAATACAGGTTTTATTGATCTCTGGAAGGTTTTTGCCTATTACACTGGATGGAAGGATGTGCAGGTTCCTATATCCGGACAACCAGAATTTCAGCTAGACCAATTAGGAAAACTATTTACTGATGGTATCCATTTCTCAGGACAAGGCTATAAACTCTTTTAAGAAGTGTTGATTCAAGAGAGATTATGGCCAACTTTCCCAAAATCGATCCAGCTAGATTTGAACCTGTTCTTCCACTTTCAGGAGGGATGAAATATAATAGTTTATGGGCCCCTGAATTTTTTTTTATTTTCATGTGTGATATACGAGCAACTAACAGTTGACAATCTGAACAAAAGCAAATAACAATAATACAACCAATCCCATTAACACCCATGACACTTATAACATGCTAACTAAACATACTAGGAAAGAAAGCTAGATGACCTATTGGATCTTTCTTAAAGGTCCAGCACCCTCTCCTGCATAAACGTCCACTTCATAATTAGTAAATTTACGTGCACTAACAAAAAATATCCAACTCTTCTGGAATCCTTCCTTTACATCCAGGCAGTCAGAAGAATGACCAAACAAAGATTGCTACTGCATAGAAGAAACCAACTTTTCCCTTCCAATTCCAAGCCGAATAATTGATCATATAATTATTCATAGTGACCATAAAAAATGCACCTAACTACCAAGTCATACGTGCCAAGCTAACTTACTGGGATCTTATTCTCATTGATGAAGTTTCACCAACAATGACTGTAGTCAGTGGATCAACTGCTAATCGATAAGTGACAGCAACATCAAATACCTATCTTGCTTCAGCATACGTAAAGCCTTTTGTTATACCACCAACCGCGAAGAACCCAACCACAAAGGAAATTAGTGAAACAACAGCCAAGCCAACGAGGAACAAAATAAGTCGCCCGAAGAATGTAATGAGACCCCAAGAAAGAATGACAAAAGAAAAAAAAAAACAGTCACTGTAATAGAAGCCCAAGATCGAAGGCTTCTTTAGACGAAATTCCTGCCATTTCGAAGAAATAGGTAGGAGACGGGAGCCCATTAGCAAATAATTGACTGAGATACGTCAAGAAAACAATTTCGGTTCTACGAAGGTTGACTCCTTTAAAGCAGTCCTTATAACCGGCACTAGCAGTTACTGTTCTTTCTCTCTCTTGAGTATGGAGAATATCAGCCAAAATAGCCTTAGGTTCAACTCCCATATTAGGTGTGATTAATCATTTCAATTGACCCTCTGCTTCTTCAAGTCGACCATGTCTACATAGTCACCAAAAATTCTCCGGGACAAAACACAGAAGTACAAAGAGAAGAACTGCCAAACCATTGAGCAAAATGGGCACCTTATGCCCATTTCGAATATGGACTACCGGAAAGGGCCTTTAAAATTCTATTTCCTACCAACTGTCCAGCAGCCCAACATAAATCGACATACTCCGTCAAATATCCTCTGAACTGAGTTGGACAAACTTCTGAGGCTAATGCTGTTCCCATGGTATCAAATACACCCCATGGTATTCCACAAAGCAATTTACCGACAAACATTGTTAAGCTTGTTGAGAAATGGACTATGAAAATAAAGCCAGTAATTAAAACCAAACTAGCTAAAATGACACGGCGGTATCTATACCTATCAACCAAATATCCTTGAGCAAAGGATCCAAATATAGCCCCAACATTTTGAAGCATTATTGATACCACTTTGTCAAGGTGCTGGAATCTGATATTCTTTAACATTTGGAAAATATGTTCCATAGCATATTTGGAAAGCCGGAAGGGCAAATATACCTCCAATAAGACTTGTATCATAACCTTCTATAATGATACACATGGAGATAATAGCAGACCAAAACATGGCCCTCTCGCAAGCAAGAACAACATTCCACAAAGGAGGCCCATGCTCAAGAGCTGATGCTTCTTTAGCTTGCTCATAAGTATATCTTTTTTTCATCTCTCTTTAACACTACTGTATCTAGATGGAGTGCTTCTGGTTTCTCTTCTAATATCAAATACTATTCCTCGATGAGTGCAAAATACTGCCTTGAATAATACTTTTATAGAGAAACTAAAGACAGACTAAGTCCACGTCAGAATATCTTTACAAAGAGTATAGGCAACTACTGGTTCTGTTAATCCTATTTAGATAGTTCAATTACCAGTTCAACCCCTCACAAGATGGTCATAAACGGCTAATAAGTATGCTGAACTTGGAATGACTATAGATAGATGCTGACTATTGCCAATTAATGATATCATACGATCATATAGGAAAGTCAAGTGGTGGATGATCAACCCATATTACTAAATTAAAGTAGCTTATAAGAAAGCATACCCCACGAATTTGATTGCGGGGAATATGCGAACGCAACAACTTCTAAGCGAGATACCGAGACAGTACAGCTTTACTTAAGCGGCTAAATTCCACATAAGTGTTTTTAGAGTAAAGATTCATCGTGATGCCTTCAGAATTATACAATTTAAAGTCTGCGGACTTAACTAAAGCTGTTGACCTACTTACCGATAAATTGGTCAATGATAAAGATGAAACTGGAGAATTCTTGCTCAAATTGGCGGATGGCAGAGTAATAGATACCAAGGCTTGGAATGGTTGGGAGTGGACTCAGGGCATAGGATTGTATGGCCTTTATAACTATTTCCTTTTATCAGACGATAAGAAATATCTGAATATTATTGTAGATTGGTTTCAAAATCGATTTGATGAAGGAGGAACTACCAAGAATATCAATACAATGGCGGTATTCTTGACTCTGGCTTACATATATGAGGAGAATGGGAAGAAGAGCTATCTCCCATATCTTGATACTTGGGCTGACTGGGCATATAATGACCTAGCAAAAACTAAATATGGTGGTCTGCAGCATGTGACTTATGTCAATGAACACAAGAATCAATTGTGGGTAGATACTTTGATGATGACAGTTATGCCCTTGGCTAAGATTGGTCTAGTATTGAACCGACCCCAATATGTAGAGGAAGCCAAGAAGCAATTCCTTCTCCATACAAAGTACTTGGTGGACAACGTTTCTGGACTTTGTTATCATGGATGGTGCTTTGAGGATGGTGGTCATAATTTTGCAAAGGCTTTTTGGGCTAGAGGCAACAGTTGGTTAACTATGGCCATTCCCGAATTCATTGAATTGTTAGATTTAAAAGAAGGTGACCACCTGAGAGAATTCCTTATTGGGATTTTAGAAGGCCAAGTTTCTGCTTTGATCACTTTACAAGCAGATGATGGTAGATGGCACACTCTACTTAATGACACGACCTCTTATCTAGAATCATCTGCCACTGCTGGCTTTGCCTATGGTATTTTAAAAGCCGTTAGGCTGCGATACATCTCTAAAGAATACCTCCCAGCGGCAATCAAAGCAGTAAAAGCAATTTTGACAAATACTGACGCTTCAGGAGAGCTTTTAGGAACTTCCTTTGGTACTGGAATGGGTAAGAACCTTGAACATTATAAGAAAATTGCTGTCTGTAGTATGCCTTACGGTCAAGCCATGGCAATCATGGCTCTAACTGAATCTTTGAGACTATTTTATTAATATTAATATATAAATATATAGACATTGAATGAATACATGCTTTACTCATCATCTTCGTCATCATCATCGATAACTATTGCTCGTCGTTTTATTGGAGCAGTAGCCTTTTGACTCTCTTCCTCATCTGACAGAGCAAGTACTTGTCGTTGCTCAACTGTATCAGCTTCATCACTGTCCAAACCCTCATTTTCTTCTTCTAGGAATGTATACTGCGACGGAGTGAGAGGGCTTGAAGACTGAGATGGAGTAAAAGGTGATTGCACTGAAGTGTCTTCGTGAAGTTCGTGAAGTTTGCCAGATTTGCCAGGCTCTGTAGTATGCGCTTGTTCGCTATCTAGCACCATTCCATCATCATCTTGGCGAGAGGACTGTTGAGAGCTAATGTCACCCATTCCTTCATTTCGTCTTTGGATTCGCTCACGAAGTTTCCTTTCAGCTTCAAAGAATGCCATATTACTCTCCTCATCTGTTTCGTCATCAGAATCGTGGACAAAAGCACTACTCTTGACTTGCTTAGCTCGTTGGGCCTCCTTAGCTCCACTCGCTTTACGTCTTCGGTCTTCATCTTCTTCATCAGTATCGGCATTATCCCTCTTTCGAAGTTTTTTCTTTGGCTTTCCCCGTTCTTTGCCAAATTTCTTTCTTCTTGCCTTGTCTTTCAAAGCTGCTAGCTTTTTGGCTCTGAGTTCTTCTTCATCAACTACAGCATTAAATCTAGGATCAGCAAATCTCTTAGCAATTTCTGCTTCATCTTCACTGGAATCTGTGATAAAAAGACTCATTTCATCTCGGGCAGCAGCATCTTCGTTATTCTCTTCTTGTTCACTATCATAAGCATTTGTAACCTCGTTACGTTTCTTTCGCTGTAAATAGTCCGCTGCAACTGCATCATTATCGAATTCAACAGCTTCATTCATATACTTTTCGAGCCAACCTTGACTGGCAATAAGTTCTTGAAGAGGTAATGATCCAGGGACGAAACATTGACCGCCATCTTCAAAAGAACAGCCTAACAACCCCAGAAGTAATCGAAGCTTACCATCTCGAAGAGTCGCTCTTACCATTCCTGGCTCAACTGCGAGAATTTCATTAGGAATAGTCACATTGTTACTAGTCTGCTCGAGCTCATAACGTTTACGTTTGATTTCGGAAAACCTTGCTTCGACCCATTCAAGTAAAGATCTTTTATCCTCATCTAGCAAAGCTGCGATAACAATAGCAACTTTGCGCTCTCTTGTCAAACCGAAAGGATCACGAAATTGCCATACAGCACCAATTCTAGAAGATGGACCTTCCTTTACTTTATCATAACCATGTTCAAAGTAATATAAATGCTCTGGTAGCTTATCGAAAAGTAATTCAACGAATAAGGAGGGTGTTTGCTCCAAAGCTTTCGTAAGTTTAGACATATAGTAAGCCAAAAACTTTTCAATTTCCTTTCGAGATGCTCTACTACGAGACAAACCAGAACTGGTAGAGCTGGTCATATCATGAAGAAGTTTCATGAAATCAAGACTATAATACAAGGATCTTGCTTCTCTCTTAACAAAGGTACGATGGAAAAATGAAACGGCCCACATGATTTCAGGGTCAGTTAGCTCTTGGTAACTAGACAAAAACTTTTTAAAAGTGTCGATAGTTGCTTGTGTAATAAATTTAGACTCAAATTTAGCAAATTCGAACTTTCGTTCATGAGTTACTCTTGTGGATTCAGTATTTTCATCCTCAGATCCATCTCCTATATCAGCATCTACAACACCATCAACTGTAGCTGTAGTCTTTTTCTTTTGATGCCTTCTTTTCTTTGATCTAATATAATGTACAGTATGTTGTTTTGAAAACCCTTCTAACATCTTGAGCAATACAGTTACAAGTTCGACACAATCCTTGATAAAAGCCGGAGTACGTTTCAAAGCGATTCTTGGAAGTTGCGCCAATATATTCAAAGAAGATTCTTCATAAAATAATCTACTCTTCATGTTATCGGAGATTTCTTGGTCCTCTTCATCACCGCTTCGACCCATGTCCTTTACAGTCAGTAATACCTGCTTGAAACATACAATGCTTGCATAGGACACATCATTATTCTGGAATTCACCTTTTAATGTACTCTCGTTCATTAGTTTCATAATTACAACAAAATTGTTTTGATTCAGAGATGCACCAACCAAGCCGTAATCCTTTACGTCTCTTAATCGATGTGCTTCCAAAAACCAGCCTACAAGGTAAAGATACTGGGCCTTATGAATTTCAAGTAATCGATCATTATCTTGTTCTATAAGCTTTCGAATGTCGGTGAATAGATCTTGAAGGTTAGATTATACAATTTTAGAAAGTTCGAAGTTCACTTACAATTAAATGCAGTATCCAAAAATGTATTCGTGAAGTCTATGACAACTTTTTTCGATTCAGGAATGAGGTTTACATTCCTTTCCCATAGAGCCTGGATGTTAACTGAAACTGTAATTTACCACCACGTTTGACAAAATCAAAATACTTACGCCTTGCTCTGTGAACCTTCTTGTTGCCTTGTGCCACTTTTTTCCAGAATCCAGTTTATCCAGAGTCTCTCTAGTACCAGCGAGAGCTTGCTGGCCAGATACAGTTATTCGACCCTTGTCTTTTATGACCATTGAAACCATTGTACCAAATCTACTATGTCGAGTACCAGCATCGCGATCTATATCCCTTCGGATCATCTTTTCCTTTTCTAATAGGGCAGAAAGGCTATTGGTTTTAGAATAAGGCAGATCTTCCACTGGGACACTAGAGGGAAATATATCCTGGTGATGGATACCTTGTAAAATATAAAATAAACATTCAAGAACTGCCGTGTCTTGAGTTTCAAACTGTTGGCCCATTCCAGCACTCAAGGTTATCAAAAAGTCAAGAACTTTTTGTTCTTTTAATGCAAGTAAAGTGCTACTCCTTGATACTTCGTCGCTGACCTCATCAAATTCATTTGGCGGAATTTGAATTGAAAGTATATTTCTAAAGAAGAACACTACCAGCTTGAGAATACCATCATCTCTAGCGGAACGTTCGATTCTATTCTGTCGAATACTAGGGATTGCCAAACGAATCACAGCTTTTAATATTAATTTCTTTGGGTGTGATAGAATTGCTCTCTTATATCTCATTCTAGCAGATTCCAAATGAGGAGCATGTCTGAAATGATTATTGGTTGATGTCAGTTTATTTAATTCTAATGGCCATGTTAATGGTACAAGTAGTTCTAGACAAGCGAGAGCAATTCTATCCCAATGCTTTTCAAGAGCTGCATCCGAAGTCTTTATAGTTTTACGCCTTTCTTCCCAAAGAGTGAGAATCTCAATTAAATCGTTTGTAACCAGGTTTGTTTCTGATATAGCTCTGGCAATGTCCCATCTATCAAGCTTATCATCATAGCCCTTTAACCATCTCTTAAGATCTCGTAAACATGCTAGCGCGTCGTCTCCTAATTTATAAGTTCTATTAGGGTCGCTTAAGTCAGGTCCACCGAGAGCTGATACAAGATTGGTAATATAAGCCTTTAACTCGATCTCGACGGACGCTTCGCCATTCATTGGTTCATAATCCATTCTTAGGATCAATGCCTAGGACGCGAAACTGTCGCGAAGTATCGCTCAGGTATTCCTATTAATTAAATCGTTCCTAACCCTATATATATATATATATATAGCGCTCTCTACAAGCATCTTTCTGCATATAGCGTTGTTCCCAATAAAGCACAACTATATATTAATTACCAATATGTATTGTGTTTTTCATATAAATACATAGAATTATACCTTAAAAATCTAAAGAATTCGGATATGGTCAATTAAAGGTTTGAACTTTAGGTTCTATACCAGTTGAAGGGTATCAGAATTACAGATTCAACAATTAACAAATTAACCATTAACGACGTGAATGTGCCTCAGATCCAATAGCTCCTGCGGGGTCAATACCGAATTGCTTCATTTGGATAGCAAGATCTAATAAATAATGAATACACTCGTTGATAATCTTGGCTTTAGCAACATTAGGGCCCCAAACATAAATGCCATGTCGTCTAACTAAAACGGCAGTAGCACTTGGATATTCAGCCAGTGTCTTTTCCAAATCGGGAGTAAGATCTTCCTCATGAGCAGTATTTTCAATAATAGGAATAACAAGAGTATCAAAAAATCCAAGGTTTCCTGGTTCAGTGACCCTTGGAACACCCTTAATTTGCTCAATATTAGCTATTCGAAACTCTTTATCATACAGTAAAGTTGCCATAACTGCTGATCTAGAGTGTGTATGAATACAAGCTCCAGCATCTCTTATAGTATATGTTAAGATGAACAATGGAGTGCAAGCGGATGGTTTATACTTTTCTGGCCTTTTAATGTATTCTTTAGTCTTGAGATCCATGACAAACATATCTTCTGGTTTCATTTTCTGATGTTAGAGCATTTCATAACACAACAAACCAGCTATCAAGTATTTTACTTACTTCCTTCTCGACACCGGAAGGAGCAAGGTATACCAAATCTCCATGACGAATGCTCATTCCTCCACCAGTTCCAGGAACCCATTCTTGGTTATAGAATAACCGGCACAAGTTGGAAATCTGTGCAGCAGGATGATCCGCAGCATGAGATATCAAAGAGTCGGCCATTTTATTCTTTTACAGGAGATAGTTAAAAATGAAAATAAAAGGAAAGCACAAATATAGTTTTCCACGTGCATAGATGTTTCCTAACCCCTTGGAACAGCAGAAATGCTGTGATTGACTGAAGAGCTTGACAGATAGTAAAAAAAATAATTAAACATAAATTATTTGAAAATGCTATATATATATAAATAAATAAAAAATAATGTCAAAATATATTACTTTGACTCCTTCAAGATGTCTTGAATAATTGGCCGATTTGCTAAAAGTTTTGCTCCTGCAACGTTCACTTTTGGCTGTCTCTTAATAGGTGAACCTTGTGAAGTGGTCTGCTTGGAAGGCAAACTTCTCGGTGTGGTTTCTGTTGGGTTGTAAGAAGGAATATCGTATACAGATGTACAACCTACTGGCAGGTCATATATCCATCCTTTCTCTTCCATTAATTGAATGAATTTATTCATTGCTTTAGCCGTTTGAAGAGTCTTTTTAGAACCAACGATAACTAACTTTCTCTTTGCTCTGGTGAATGTGACATTTAATCGCCTCCAATCTTTCAATAAATCACCTACAAGTCCACGATCATTAGAACGGACCAATGAGATTATGACACAGTCCATATCTCGTCCTTGTGCCCTGTCTGCAGTTAGTGTTTCCAATCCTCTATCTCTTAGATGTTTTAGTTTATCAGAAAGTATACGCAGTTGTGATCTGTAAATGGAAATAACACCGGTAGACATCAGTTTGGGGCCTGAAATATTCAGAGCCTCGGCAGTCTGTCTCACAATCTCAGCTTCAATGTCATTCTGGATCCTATCTCCTTTTGTTGTCTCTATTGCAGGAACATTATCTGTATTCAAAAATAACACGGAATAACTATTCAGTTAGTACACAGATACACAAAGTAATAATCGATATATAACTTACTTTTCATCCAGTACTGGTTTCAACCAGTCTTTGTCACCAGTAAAGCCTAGCCCCTTCCAACTTTGTATCAAATTCTTGTTCGGTAAGTTAAGGACTTGTCTGGCAACCTCATTGGAGCCTACTTTCAATTTACCGTCATAAATTAACTTGTTGGAGAGCAGCATGATATCTTCACACATACGGTATTGATGTTCGAGATTGACTACAGATTCTGGGTGTCGTTCGCATAAAAGCTTGAATAAACTAACATCAAGTCCTCCTGCCATTGCTTCAGGGCTTTTGACTAAGGGTGACAATTGATAATGATCACCGACAAGAAGAAACTTATCAGCAAATCTCAGTGGCCCTATGCAAATCGGCAAAGTAATTTGAGATCCTTCATCAATTATACAATAATCAAACTTTCTTTTTGAAAATAACCAATTATTGATACCAAGGCAAGTTGTTCCTACCACTGGGGGATCAAAATATATATCATGAAGCTCCAATTCATTAGTTGCTTTCAAATGATGTGATGCAACAAAAGGCTTGATATCAGGATGTACTTTTGAAACATTTCCAAGCCTAAGGATTTTAAAGTCTGAGTCTTTTAACTTGACTAAGATGTTATCAACTGCCGAGTGCGTATGTGACGCAACAAGTATACTTTTACCGGCTGAAACTAGTGCTTTAATGATTGAAACTATCGTAGTAGTTTTACCAGTTCCAGGCATGCCGAGAATCAATGCATAATCTTCTGCTTTTAAAACTTTCTTCAAAGCGTTCTGTTGATCAATATTGAGATCTTCTGGGATTTTGACATCTTTAAAAGCCTCGTTGTTGAATTGGGGTGGTCTATCTTCAACAATTAGTTGACGTCGCCTCTCATCACCATCTTTAATAAAAAGTTGAAGCAAGTTATCTTTTGCAACAGCCATACCTTGTCCAAACTCATCTTTGTCAACTCGAAATACACGTGGGTTACTTTCAGCATGATTTGTTCTACTATTAGAAACCATGCTAAAGAAAAGCTGATTATTCTTCTCCGAAAATCCTTTCCTGTGCTGTTTGGTTTCTAACAGATTTCGATCTACTGTGATTTTGATAAACTTCTTACTGCTGGAACCGAAGAAGCCCCGAGCCAAGCAAACATGGCCACTTTCATCTGAAACAACTATTGGCTCGCCTGATACGAGGTGCGAGTCAGCATAACTTAAGTCAGAATCACTATCACCATTCTTGACACACCTTTTCATGATGTATGTATACTTTCGACCACTGGAAGTATCAAATGGCTCTAGGTCACTATTAATCTCATCTATAACCATCTGCCCATAACAACGGCCCGTAGCCTCTCTTTCTTTGCTGGTCATAGTCCATATTTCTTTAATATAACGGTTTGAGTCAGAAGACTCTTTAGACAAAAGGTCATACCATTTGTTGAAAAATTCCATGTGAGCCGTTGACAAGTGCGAGGTATAATTGTCAAAGATATCTGTAATAAAATTGTCTTCAACTCCATCTGTTCTATCTGCTTTATGGAATACCATACAAGCATCCTTCCTGAAACAACCAGAGCAGGTGAAATGATTATTGATGACTGGGGGGAGATTCTGAGAAGATAAATATCGCGCAATTTTGTTTCTACCCAGGAGCAAATTAGACACTTCGTCCCACATGGTAGATACCCGTATAGTCTCTCCTGCAAAAGAGTAATAAAGTATACCACAAGACACTTTCAAATCATAATGATCAGATAATAACAAAGTATATAGTGTTGTCTGAGCCCTATGAGAAATATTTTTGCTGTGTTTTGTAGTTTTTAATTCCAATGGCAACAGATAAGTTCCAGAACTCGTAGCAGTCCGAATAGTTGCTTCAATAGTTGCATCAACTTTTCCTTTGAGTCCATATTTCGGAGACCACACTTCTTCTTCAATGTCAACAATTCCATTAATTGACATAATGGCATTCGGCCCAGAACCCCTGTGATCTGCTATTGATGATCTTTGACTGGGGGGTTGATTCAAATATGCGGATGCCCAGTCCCTAAATTTAGCAAACATGGGGCCAAGCTCAGAAAAGGCATCTTCTACAGACATTCCAACTAATGCGAGATCTTCGAGAAACACAGATGTGACGAGAGAATTAGCTCGTTCCTTCATAGACTCTTCGGAAAAGTCTCCTGATACAAGACATTCTTGAAAGAGTTCATGAATCAAACTACCCATGACCATATAGCGGTTTGTTGATGTTGCACTTCTAATTCTCTCTCGTATCAAGACATGCCTTATGCATGAAAACGAATCAGCTACATTTGTACACGAAACCAAAGTATCCGGGAGAAGGATCAGAAGGTTATTCTTTGCATCAACGACTATAGTCTTTTCATGCTTTTCATACTTGCCAATTACATGAATGATATCTCCTGACTCGACAGGCGTTTCAACCCAAAGGTCACGTAAAAGCACAATCTTCGAAGGGTTCTTGTTAGTGTCTTCCACAATCAGTTTGGTTTGAGGACAATTCCTTTTGAACACAGGATCATAGTACTCTGCCTTCATAACCTTTTGAACTAAATAACGATGGAGGTCTTGGTCCATAATAACAGTTTTTAAACTGACAGACTCACTGGAATCTTGCCTAGTTGAACGAACGAGCTTTTCAGTTTTAAAATCAGTCAAACCTTCTTTCTTGACGTTAAAAGAAGGAAGCTCAGTTGTCCAGTCAATATCATCATCTTCGGAATCAGAGCTAAGTAATGACCTTAATGGAGTTGATTTAATAATAACTTTATCTTGTTGAGTTTTCGATAGTTCTTTATGTATTGGCTTTTGTGTCTTGCTAATCAATTGATCTAACTCTTCCAAATCCAAATCATCATCGTCGTCATCATCATATAAGGGCAATAAAGACTTATTAAGTTTGGGACTCAGGTTTGAACTTTTTACAGTTTTTGGCGATTCTATTTTTGATTTCGATTTCGATTCCAGTTGTTCCAATTCATTCATATCGAAGTCCATATCGCTAGACTCAAAATCTGACGGGAGAAGACTCATTACTCCCTTAGGAGGAGGTGTACTGGAATTCTCTCTACTTTTTAAACTTATAGGTTTATTTTCAAAAGACGGTTTTGATAATGTATCAGCTAGAGAAAGTAGTTTAGCAACATTCGACATCTGTTTAGGTGTCTCAGATAGCTGCTTCTCGCTTGGCTCAGTAGAGAGAGATCTCTTCAAGAAACCAGGAGAATAAAGCTGTCTACGAATAGCAGATTTAGAAACCTTACGAGGTGTTCTTCCAGGCAGAAAATCCGATTGTACCCTGCTCAACTTCCGGCTCGAGCTTTGTATTGCATGTTCATCGGCAAAAGGGTATGTTGCAATAGGCGATGAAGGTATATCCGAACCACGGAACTTGTCAAACAACTCCATTGCTGGATCATTCACTGATATATCAATATTTTCCTTATTGAATTCCGAAATCGTGTCCATGCTTTTTGTAAACCTATTAGATGATCGCTCAGTATGGATTGGGGATGACGAGTTTGCTTCCCATGCTACATATTCGTCAGAAGGCACCAAGTCTGGGTTACTAGTCATTGTAGGTAATCCTTCTCCTGGACCCAGTAATTTGCTATACAGGTCTTCCCAAGAAGTTTTGATTCTTTTAGTCGGCTTTTTAGCTGCCAAATTTGTAGGGCTATTGATGGCCAGAGCATCTTCGTCCAACCTTTGCGAAGAAGCGACTGGCCGGTCTGACACCAAAGCTTCTTTTTTTGTTTTGCTTGCCCCAGGAGGCAAAGCACCAAAGACGTATTTAGACATCAATCACTAGTATTTCAGAGAAACACTTGTAATTTTAATTAATATATCTTTAGAGCTTGTAATTACAAAGATACGCGAGAAGTTTATTATTATGACGCGCACGTATCTACACGCGGCTGGTCTCGTGATAGTGAGAACACTAGCTAGCTAGCTAGCTGAGATGAAGAAGTTAACTACTGTATTTCAAAGATCTTAACTTCATTCACTATAAAATAAGATGAGTGGTTATATAAAAGGAAATATTCTAAGAGAGCAATTGACTATAGGATACATAACAAATTCATACATGAACACTAAATCATTTATCTTAATATTAAAGCACGTAAGCTTAGGATCACATCTATGGATCTGCTTACACCTGAAAGTTAGCTTCACGTTTTTCAACAAGTTTTTATATACATGCGAAATAAAAGACGTAAATACAACTATATAGGTAAAGAAGACAAAAACTTAAACAAGTATAATACTTTATTTAAATATATTTTCAAAATAAGATAGGAACAATTGAAGTTTAGGGCGGATGAAGATAACAGATAAAGGATTAGGAAGATGACTACTGTACTACTGTATTACCAATCAAATAAAAGCTACAAAATACAAACATAATTCATTAACCATTATAAATATATAGTCGTAAAAACATGATCAAAAATAGATAAAATAAACACAAAGGATAACATTCTTCAAGTTTGTTCACAACGCAGTGGTTGGTTGTGAAGCACCAGAGCGCGATTGTGGTACTGAAGATTTTGACGTCACACCTTCGGTTCGACAAAGAGGACAAGAATTACGGCCAGTCATGAGCCATTGATCAATACACTCCCTGTGAAACATATGACCGCATTTGTTCAGTTTTCTACATTCTTCACCCTGCTCATAATGACCCAAGCAAACTAAGCATTTATCGTCTAAAGAAACTTGAATTCCATTAGGATCATCAGAACCCACAATAAGAACTCCTCCAGATGAAGCAACTTCATCTTTAGTAGCAACTGGAGTTTTAACTTGACCCAAAAAGTTTTCAAGGGTCAGCAAGTCCTCATAGCTTGGATCATCTGTGAAAAGAGAAGGTGCAAGTAATATAGGATGGTTTTGCGGATATGAACCACCTACAACATAAACTATCCAAGATTGTCTGGTGTATCCCGGACGAGTAGCACGAGTACCAGTGGCTGGGCTTGCTGGGATTTCTTCATTATTAGTAGAGCTTGAATTTGTTTCAGTATCTCTGGAGGAGTGCCCTTCATTGTTATTGACCCGACGATTTCTGGATCCTAATGAATCAAAGAAATTATCAAATGAGTTGTTGTTAGTTGATGAACGTCTGGTAGGCATAGACCTTAATCTATTAAACATGGATCTATACCTATCCATTCGATCGACAGTGGATTCGGTAGCATGATTTTCAGATGATGGCATCGACCACAATGCTCCACCCTCAAACTCACTATCACTAAGAGAATCATGTGCATCATGGAAACGATTATCAACTGAAGAAGATGAATCCACAGAATGACTATGAGCATGTCCAGCTGTAGTTACATTGCTATCGACTTCAGGTTCAGGTTCAGGTTCAGGTTCAAGCTCAGGCTCCAGTTCAGGCTCCTGCTCAGTGGAGGTATTAGTAGAGTTTCTGGGCCTGGAAGCCAATGTATCTAATAAAGATAGCCCGGTGTTAGTTGCACCAGTAAACCCAGGTCCAGATTCACCTTCTTCATTATTATCCACTGCACGGACTCCAACAACCAAAACTGGGACAAGACCTTCTGCTTCATCTGAACCTTCAGTATTGGGAGAAGTTGGCGGAAATCGAAACATTCTGAAGAAGTTTTGATTACGTCTTTGTGAAACTGGGTCAGACTCTTCAGGTTCAGTGGCGGCATTTGGATCAATAGTTCTCGTCAGCTCCGACTCCAAAAGCCCATTATTAAGACCATTTAAGAAGCCATGAAAACTATTGTCGCCTTCAGATTCAGGAGAATTGGACTGGCCAGACCGGCCATAAACAGTACCCAAGTTACTCCTATGGCCAACTAAAGACCTTGCAGTCACAGATGCAGCAACGGCTAATAATCTAGCAAGCATTGCTGCTTGTCCTTCAAATGAAGAAGTATCTGGGTCGTTCCTAAACGGTCTTCTTGGGGAAATACCAGTAGCGGTAGTGCTACTGCTGCTGTTACTATTAATTCTGTGAATCGAGCTAGATGAAGATTCATTATCCATCATAGAAAATGGGTTAGATAAAGGAATAGGTAACGAATCAGGGTGAGCAGAACCTTGAGTTTGTCGTCGACGACGATACTCCCCACCACCTAGAGAAGAACTTAATGAGGACCCACTAGTTGTTCCAGTGTTATTTACATTGGAGCTAGAGGGTCCAAATATATTGAGATTGGCGAGACTGGAAGATGTAGATGGTCTGGAATCATCAATAGTAGCAGAAGTTCGCCGGGATGATGAGGTTCTATAACCCATAGGAGCACCTGGAGCAAACCCAGTAGTACGAGGAGTCTGTTGTCTAAAGGCACTAGCGATTGATCTTCGATGTTCCCGGAACAAATCTGAAGTAATGGCATTTTCATCTTCAGTAATTATAGATTCAGCAGAATCTCTACGGGTATATGCAGGTGTAAAATGAGAGTTTCGTTGAGGTTGAGAATTCCGAGGGGGGTCATTAGATTCTATGAGAGATTCTGTACTCTGAGAGTCTCTAATGCTGTGGCCATTTCTATGAGAAGTTGTACTTGATGATCTGGTGCCAGAAGGCCTTTGTAATGGATCATCTCTATCACATTCGGCAGACCTAATAATAACCGAGGGACCAGATGAGCTTGACGTAGATACTGGATTGGAAGATGAAGAAGAAGAAGAAGAAGAAGAAGAAGACGATGATGATGATGAAAAAGTGCTAATGACTGAGTTGGTCAATCTTCTTAAAGTTTCAGATGCACGTAGTCGTCGTTTGGGTCTCGAAGATTCGGTACGACTAGTATTGGTATCATCAGAACCTGATCTAGAGCCATGAACACGAGTCATACCTGAATAAGTTGCTTCTACTGCTTCTTCACTACTGTCGGTTCTACGGCGCCTTCTAGGATTTGACTGAGTAAATAGTAGAGAAGAAGATGATGATGATGACAAAGAAAGGCTAGAAATTGAGGTCGATGGATCAGGATTTGAAGTTCGACTACCCAAACGAAGACTAGAAAACGATGATGGGATCATGGATCGGCGTCTAACAGAAGACGAAGATTCACTAGTCTGACGGGCAAAGGAGGATGATGATGCTGACGAAGTGGATGGCGGTAAGCCACCCGAATCGTCTTCAGATCGATCCATAGAAGATGGTAAATTATTTGATCTACCACCAAGAGAGCGGTAAGTATATGCTGGAGGGTGATCCAAACTGAAATAATCCGAATCTGTTGAGGTTGGAGTAGACGCAGTAGTTGTGGAAGCTTGTCTAAAATTGTTGATGGTTTCAAACAGGTTGTGTCGTGAGCTTCGCCCAGATAAGACGGTATTAGTACTGGTACTGGTGCGAGGTAAGGACGTTGCTAAGTCGGGATAGCTCTGACCAGGTGAGAGAGTTTGGGGATCAGTTGCCGCAGGATTATTATTAGTATTCCCCCTATTTCTGATAGGAGTAGAAGATGCTTGACCCATAAAGAACAGAAAACCAGATTGGCTGCAGTTGGAAATAAAAAATTATTAATAAATAAAATAAATATACGGTGATGATGGAATCCCGAGGACTAAAGCCGGCTGTTGTTTGGGTATGTACAGAGGTAGAATGCAGACTTCGGTTCAGTTGTGCACAGGCCGTTGCGTTATACAATATATGCCTTAGGCTGTACCGAGATATTAGTAATTATGTAGCGCAGTTGGGTGTAATACACAGTGCAGTACAACGGAATAACTGGAAGCCCCAGTAGTAAAGAAAAGAAGTGAAAGGAAAGTAGATGAAATTAATCAAACAAACAAACAAATATCCAAATACCCAAAACGAATATGGTATAAGTTTTTAGGGATTAATGGCTTTAAGGTTTAATAGTTTGAAATTCAACTGATGGGAAGTAGTTGTATAGTTGAATGTTGAAAGTTCAATCTGGTTGGCGAATGTGATATAAATAGAAATCACCTAACAAGATGAGAGCACTGACAATAATAATTCGTTATTGGCTATCTATTCAACAATATATTGTTGAAAACAAAGAGTTTTGCTTATAAGATACTTTTCATGCAAACCCAGTTGTCAGATTTGTTGTTATTCAAGACCTGCGAGTTATCAGTTTGGAATAGACTTTGTCTCATTCGATGACAACAGATATGGAAATGCCAAATACTGATCAAAGAGTGATTTCTGATACTAAACTTTGTTAGTATTAAATAATCAATTTGGATGGGGGAGGGAGGGGGGGAATATACTCACTTAGAACCAATGGTATAGATATGACTAGTTTTACGACGTTATCACAGACAAGCAGAAAATGTCTAGATATAATTGGGTAACAGAATTAAAAAGACTAGCAGGCCGAAGATTGCAAAATATTTCACACGCGATTTAAAGGTGTTTTGTATAAAGGCTAAATAGTTAATGAGGTTGCGGGAACCGATCTAATTACAAGTATTAAAGTTATAAGTGATTAGCCTTATAGATTTAATCCAAATGTACTGTGCATATGACGGACGACTTTGTGATGTAAATAGGTGCAGCACCCTGAGGGTCTCTTGACCTGGCCTAGCAAGTGTAACAAGTAACTAACTGTAACTTAAGTTAACTTAACTTACCGGTAAGTTAAGTTAAGAGCTACTTACAGTAACAGAGTACCAGGTAGGTTGAGATGGCTTAAACAATACCAATAATTTACAGCCACCTATGAGAGTAATGGCATAGCTCAAGGAGTCATGTATAATTTTTTTTTGATTATCACCTTGGTGGTGTTTAAATTTGGAGCTTTTTGGTAATTCTTGGGTATATAAGTAGCGTATTGATTGACAGGGTCTAATGGCAGGTTAGTCCTTGCATGTTTCATCCATTCTATACTACAACAAAAGAAAAAATGGTTTTAGCTTTTTTACGGTTATACAAACCACAAATATTCTAATGACTAAGTCTTTATATTTTAAATAATATAAACTATTTTATAATTGAAACAAAATATTTTTATGAATGTAAGGGAAAACTCCGATACATTTGTTCTATATGAGCAGCTCATGTTTAAAGATAATCAGCTTATGTATATATATATATTAATATTAGTTCTTCACCGGTCACGTGTGCCCTTGCCCAGTCCATCGTATTAAAGACGGATTTTTGACAATTTTCATATAGGTTGAGCATATCCACAGGTTTGAGTAAAAAAGTAAACAGTACCAAGTTAACTAAACTCGATTTGCTTTTTCTTTTATTAGAGAAATGATTACTCAGATAATAAAGTGCGGTGGTAGCAACGCCATGCGCATTCCTCATGGATCGAAGGTATGTTACTATTCAACCAAGAAATCAATAGGAGGTAAAGTATTTGGATTCATTAGGGATACTTTAGGATTCGACCCACCACCTCCAGAAGGATTCCCTACTCCTGAAAACAGATTCCATCCTTGGGATTCTTCACCTTCTCAAGATATTCGTACTCGAGCAGCATTTATTCGAGCTCGGGCCAAATGTCCAGTCACTGGTAAAAACATCAATTTTACATGTCCTAAAGCGGGTATCCCTACTCATCATTCAGAAGAAGCTTGGAAAAACGACAAGATCTACCATGAGAAGGAGTTATGGAAGATTTTAAGAAAGGTTAATATCTATGAGCATGATTTACGAAGTGGAAGAGAGTTTCCAGAATTTGATTTCCCAGCGTCTCAACAATCAGAAGCAGTTGTCAATTTCATGAATTGGGATACCTTTTTATATACTAGACAATTTTATTCAATGGATTCTGAATTCCACATGGCAGCTGTTACTAAGATGTTGAGTTACCCCCTTACTATTGGATCAATTCTTCATCAATATTCTCCATATAAGCTCAAGCCACATGGACCATTGACTTTGGAAGGACTAAAGTCATTGGCTGCTTTAAGATATACTTTATTTCCTCAAGATAGAACTAGAACTTGGCAAGATAGACCAGTTCGATTCTTTATTTTGGGAGCTCGAGCTGAGTCACAATTGCCAGCCCATGCTTGGAAGCAATTGTCATACTTGTTGCCTGATACCAAATTCGAGCTTATTTTCATCGGACCTGAGGCATATTTTGATCGACAAAAGCGATTATATGTTAGTAGTACTAAGAAGATCCATCAAAGAGTTGATAGTCAAATGTCACTTACATATTATACCGACTACTTCCATGTATTAAATGACATGCAAGATTTTATGCCTTATGATCCTTATCTCGATGCATTTTTCTTATTCCACCCAGGTTTAGGAGCTCCGGAAGCTATGAATCAATGGGAGAAATCAGTTCCTGGATTATTGGAATCCAAGTGTCCTATTTTTGTTACTGGATTCCATGAGGGTGATAGTAATCGGGATTACAGCTGGTTGATGGATAAATTTTCTGAAAAGCTTGATGTACTCATGGAGCCTACAAAGAATACTTTTGGAAGCACCAAATGGGAACTTAATGATTTGAATCCTTCTGAGGTTTACCAATTCAACCAACAAGTATTTGGATTCCGAGGAAAGAGATATCATGCTATCAGACAGTAGATGGTTAGCGTTAT
This sequence comes from Sugiyamaella mastotermitis, assembly GCA_030572735.1. Taxonomy (NCBI): domain Eukaryota; kingdom Fungi; phylum Ascomycota; class Dipodascomycetes; order Dipodascales; family Trichomonascaceae; genus Sugiyamaella; species Sugiyamaella mastotermitis. Next base: position 87,991 of record JAJMBN010000024.1, read on the forward strand.
TGTCTGACTTGTACATAGTGTATATAAACGCTGTTGTAATATAACTAAAATAGCGCAAAATCGCAATACTAATTATTATTATTATTATTATTATCGTATTTAGTAGTTAGTATATCGCGGAGTATCGTTTACTAGTAGGCCATCCCACTGTTATCTGTGTCTAACCTTAGCCTCAGGCCTATCTTGTCTAGAGTTACAGGTATAGTAAAAAGTTGCACAATTCTGTATTAAACTAGCTGCTATTTAATACCTTAAAATATACAAATATATATAATATTAATATCATACAAATACAATATCATACAAAATACACTACCATACAAAATACACTACCATACAAAATACGCTACCATACAAAATACAATATCATACTAATATACGAATATAATTTAATCAGATTTCACATACACAGGAATTTTGCCCAAATTAATCTTTAATTAGTATCCGCAATCAACTAATTAAGCAACTCCCCTAGTATGCCCACCCTACTGTATATTGTAATATTTCAACAGTGGGGAGATTTCTCACTACCAGTAGTTACTGTACAATGTACCAGGGGTCTTTTCTAGTTTGGGGGTGAAAAATCACCTTACGATTTCAAATCTCCGTCGGACTGCGAAATCGGTCGATCCTAGAAGGTTTTTATCTGAATAATCATATTTGATATTTTGTATATCTGATAACGTTATTATGCTGGAGTTATAGCTAATTTTAACAAATATGTCCGCCAATGACTTATCCTGTCAACATAGTTAACTACACAGCTCATAATCAGCAAGTAGCTCTTAGTGCTCTTAGTGTGAGAAATACCGGCCTGCCGCAGGTGGAAACTTTACTTAATGGGCCAAAATAATTCTTACCGATGGCGCCATTTTCGTTATCTGGCTGGCCCAACCCAGTAGCAGATAGCCCCTCTTGCTCCGTCAGCATTGGAGATTTTTCCCCTAGCCTCTGCCGATTCTACCAATCATAGCATACCCTCGCAACAAGTTTGGGCATAATAAAATCTTAGCGCTGATAAATCCTACTAAATTGTGCATATATATATATATACTAATTTTGCTGCTGTTAGTGCGGTTGACAACGTTTGTATTTATTTGTTTTATTTCACTCGGTTCTTCGCAAAACCCTCATATATATATTTGATCATAATGAGAATCACCAGAATTGTTCTACGAACTCCTCTTATTAGATTCTTGGGCAAGAGAAGAGATGTACCTGCTGCCGACAGAAGCCCTCGAGTTCACCCTCAAAGCCCAACTGACAGTCTTCCTTCTTCTTTTGCTGAGTACAGAAAGAACGCTGTCACTCACGGACCTTTAGGAGGAAAAGGTGTTGCTACTAGTGCTGGTGCTGGTGAGCTTTTTGTTAGATCTCAATTGCCCAAGAGATTCCAATATGGTGAGCTTTCTGAAGCTGAAATCGAGGCTGTCAATTTAGGAGGTGCTTTCTGAATGAATAGTTATCAGCTGGATTGTTGATTATTTGTTCTTTTTGGTTTAAACCATTCTTTATTATATGATGTTTTCTGTTTACGACTAATGTTCTGTCATGTCTTGACGAAAAAAAAATTTTTTTTTCTGCGTATCTTGAGGTCGCAGTATTTCTCGCCTGAGTTTCTTTTAAAAAAAAAAAATCTTTAAAAAATTAATAAAATCTATTTAATTTTATGATTTGTTCAATCTATCTTAACTCTACAAAATTTGTTTATTTTTCTATAAATTTAATACAGCCTTCTCTTTTGACAATATTTACTTTGAAAGTCATATCTTACACTGTAAAAGTTACTTCGTAGTTTTTCACATGTTAGTACTTACTGTATTATCGTCGCTTGACAAATGAATTAGGCCACGCACTTCCGGGGTCAATTTATATTAATAAAATTTATTGGTAACTTCACTGTGAATTCTATCTACAATGTGGTTTATATTTTCCCCACCAACTGGATATTCAGAACGGATCCGCAATGTTTAACGATCCCCACTGACCACGTTCACGCCATTACAGTCAATCCTATCTTTTGTGTTCCGTGATTTCTACTTCATAATCAGCGAATATCATAATACCCTAACCGCTATCTTGTAATTACACTACCATCGATGGTCTAGTCATATTAATTCAATAGAGATCTTGGTAAAAAGAAGCACATTTCGAAAAAAAAAAAAGGAAAGTAAAAAAAAAAAAAAAAAAAACACTTTCCATGTATATTCGACAGAGTAATATATTTAGGATATCGACATTGATTTACAAAACCTACTGTGTTCCACAGATACAGTTACAGTAGCTGCTTAGACTCATTGACTGTTCCACTGACTAGCTGAGTGGATAGACTGTCTTATCAGATGGCGTAAGACGAATAACACTAAGGTTGGATAAATAGTTAAAACATTTATATGTGAATTAAAAATCAATAAGGATCTTTCCCATTACTGTAATAAGTGACTGATATAAGTCATGTTGTAAAAGTGCTGTTACTTACAGTACCTATCGTAGAGTTGCAATAACTTAAAGAAAATGTTTAAAAAATTAATTCTATCTTTAATATCAACTGTTTATTATAACTAATAATTTTAATCTCTTACTAGCCAAATTCCAGAAAATTTATATTAGTAGATTGTTCAAATTCAACAGCAGCAGCCTCAGCTATTACCGATACATGAAGATTACCCGGCTTCAATGTCTGTTCACCATTAATCATCTCCAAGTGCTACGTTCAATATCGATCATATACAATAGATCATTAATAATGGAACATCATCAGACTAACTGGGGTCGTCCTAGAAACGACATCTATGGAAACTACGACCATACTATTGCCAATGCTAAGGCATCTATGCCAACTGTTCATACTCAACAACCCGTTGTTACTGGTACCAGTGTAATTGGTATTAAGTTTGATAAAGGTATCATATTAGCAGCAGATCATTTAGGTATGTGGGTTCAATCGAACACTATTGAATTTGTTAATTCTGAGAATATTTCCATGTTTTTCAATTGTTATTATATTATTATAAATACAATTGGGTTGTCAAGATATACTCATAAAACAAAAGAGTGGTTTGGATGATAAGTGGCAACACTAACAAATTAGCTTCTTACGGATCATTAGCCAGATTCACTGATCAAGAACGACTTTTCCAAGTTGGAAAGGAGACAGTTGTTGGAATTGGTGGAGATATTTCTGATATGCAACAATTAGAAAAAGTATTGAACGATTTAGAGTAAGTTATTTTGTGGTTGTTCCCATTTCGATGGCGTTGTCAATACTAACCATATCTCAAGAGTACAAGAAAATTATGATAACGATGGTCAACCATTGACTGCTCGACATGTTTACTCTTATTTATCTAAAACTTTATATGGAAGAAGATCAAAGATGGATCCATTATGGAATGCTGTCCTTGTTGGAGGTTTCGAGAATGATGAACCGTAAGTGTTTTCTTTTTTACCTATTGTATATTATTATAAATATTAACCAGTTTAGATTTTTATCATATGTCGATCTCTTAGGTGTTACTTATACATCACCTGCTTTGGCCACTGGATTCGGTGCCTACTTAGCTGTTCCTTTGCTCAGACAATTGGTTGACAAAGAGGGCGATGAAAAAAATGTTACAGAAGCCCAAGCTAGACAATGCATTGACAAATGTATGAAGGTCTTGTTTTACAGAGATGCTCGAAGCATAGATCATTACAGTGTTGCAACTATTACTAAGGAAGGTGTTAAGCTTGAGAATGATGTCCGATGTCAAGATATGAGTTGGAGATTTGCTCAAGGAATTAGGGGTTATGGTACTGAACAAGAGTAATATTAATATTATTCTCTATGTATATCATAGTTTTATATATCTAATTGCTGACTTCTTTTTCTTTTTCTTGTATCTTTGATGCGGGTGATACCTAGTATTGGGTGCGGAGCTTCATTTTGTCTTCATATAACACGTTCAAACAATAACTTATAACCGTATGATATAAACGTGATGACATGACCTTTACAAACTAGTAGCATGGTAAACAATCGATACTTAGATGCAGACAATCGGTTGAGTTGATGATTTTCATTCACTAAAGCCTCAGGGCTATAATATTTTAATAATACTGTATTATGTATCAGGGTCCACATTATCTTAATCATATTTTAGTCTACTTGGCCCATACTCAGAGGATTTGGGGTGCAACACTATAACGTCAAAGTGACCAGCTTTGTTTAAACATGCTCAAACTGTGGAGCCGTAGATCATACTTCATTTGTAAATGTTCTTTAATATACTTGGCTACAACCATATCGATCGTCATTAGGTTCCATGTGTAGAACTTTGTTAATCCACAAACTATTATCGTGATACTTGAAATTCCCTTTCTATGCTTTTTCGTATAGCTGTTGCTTTTTTAGTACTTCTATTTTTTTTCTGCTTTGGTTGGCCCTGTAGTTTGAAGCTGGTATTGCATCTGCACTATGGCATGGCAGCTTGTTGCTTGTCTATCAACTACTCTGTAATTTATAATAAAGTTAATTTACAGGTCTATTTATCAATCGTACTACAAAATGCAAAATGTCCAGGGGTAGAACTGCTATGGGTAATAATTTAACCTTTTCGTTGTCATCCGTTTTAACGGGTGAAGAGTTACCAAATCCATTGCACACTTGATTTCTTTTTCTGTAGTTTTTTTTTTGTTCTATGATCTTGCTTCTTATGCGCGCCCCAATTGAGAGTTGTGCGCTACAGGAAGATCAAGATCTTCTGGCAGCTTAGTGGTGACCGCATCCAGTAAGGTATAGAAGTAAGCAACTTAGTTATTATTAAATTCTCGGGCTTTGTATTCGAAAGATTATGTGTAACAACCGATAGTTGTCAACTAAGTATCAGCTATGGATCTTCAATCAATTGACTCCCAAATCGAAGTATTAATACTACTAGCATTTCTTAATAATATCTCAGAAATTCACCTTTCGCTCTTCAAGTGCAAACCAATGGAATAGATCTATATGCCCGGCATCTAACCGGAAAAAGTTGCTGGCTTATCAGTTATTGTTTTCTATATGCAGAAAGCCAATTAACAGTTCATTGCTACGGACCTAATGCTTTTTTTTTTTTTTGTTTTTGTTTTTGTTTTTGTTTTTGTTTTCTAATGTTCGTTGGCCTGGCATGATCCTTAAAAGCCCAATTAGTAAAAAGTCGAATACCTGTCCTTTTTTTTTTCTGTTGGTTATCATTTTCCCTACTAACTTACACTAGAGCAGAATAGATCTTCGACAGGATTATTTATGATTAATTGGGGTTAGTAGCCTCGAATCGGTCATATGTTTCACCTTTAATAGAACCAAAGCACGCCTCAATAAAAAGCTTCCATACATGACGCCTTGGATGTACACATTGTGACGACCTGGAAGCCTTTTTGACAGTGAGCTGGACAGTACTGCGTAACTGCAGGTATGCTGATATCTCCCAGATACAGTTTATCCCTGGTCCTTTTTCCGGAGATCCTTATATAAGTACCGGTTATTAGAGCCTATCCACATATGTTCCTTCTTATAAGAATCCCAATTTTTGAATCTTTGTGTTTTATTTTTGTACTTTGCTTCCATTTCACCCTTACCCAACATGTCTCAAATTTCTCAAATTAATATTGTTATATAGGATAAGTTTAAGTTAACAAGCTACTTATATATAAGGATACATAACGCATCACAAAAATTAAATAAACAAAATTGAATAATATATTATATATATTAAAAGTTACCATTTATAATACCAATGGACCATTAGTCAAGCAAAATATTTAGCAACCCTGGACTAAGAATTCATTACCCACATATATATAATTATTATTCAACATTTTTTTAACTTTTTCATTGGCGCTTTGTCCATTTAATCGAGGGCTCTGCAGGATTAATATTTATCAACTAAGTTATCCTTGTGCAGTTTTTTTTAAAATTTAACTTTGTTTGCGTCCGATTGGTGTAGATTCTCTCTAATCAGTTGTTGAATTGTTGTCATTCGTTCTTTTTATGAAAAAAAAAAATCTTTGCTTATTTGTTTTCTTTTTCTGTACTAGGTAATTTTCGGGGTTATAATGGCTGCTCATCATGGTGAAGAACATGCCATTGAAGTCATAATCTTAGTAAGTTTTTGTTTTTGTTTTTCTTTTTGTTTTTCTTTTTGTTTTTCTTTTTATTAATAATTTAAACTTTATTAGTTTCTAACATAACAAAGGGAACATCTGGAGGTCCTGTAGATGGAAGAAATTCTGCATATTTAGTTAAATCTACCAGCTCTAAATGGACTGATAGAAATTGTTTATTAGCGGTGGATGCTGGTTGTCTATTATCAGCCTTAATAAGTATTTTAGAGGATGATTTCTTATCAAAATCTACCAACTCTACAGGTGTATTCCCAACAGGTGTATTACCATACTCGAAACCTTCTGCAAATGCCCAATATATCATTACTAGCCTGTTAGCAAGTATATGTATCACCCATCAACATTTAGATCATATTGCTGGACTAGTATTAAATAGTGTGTGTTTTTCAATTGATGATCCAAAGATTGTTGCTGGTTTAGATGGTTGTATTGACTCTTTAGTTCAACATGTTTTCAATGGATTAATATGGCCGAACTTAACGAATGAAATGTTGGATGAGTATGGAACTCCCACTATTATGACTGACATATCCAAGGGCCACCCAATAAACTTAAAGCGATTACCGGTTGGCCAGCTAGTCCCGGATATGGCTACTGGATTATCAATTGTAGCTTGTCCTGTATCGCATGGTACTAAATTTGTTGCTCCTACAAATTTAGCTTCTACAAAACCGCATTCTACCCCAGTTAAATCAAGTGCTTCTTATGATAGTGCTGCCTATTTCATTCAAGATGATAAAAGTGGCTCAGCAGTATTGATTTGGGGAGATGTTGAAGCTGACCAAGTGTCTAAAACACCTCGAAACTCTTCAGTTTGGCAAAGGGCTGCTAAATATGCAGCTTCAAACCATCTGAAGGCTATATTTATCGAATGTTCGTACTCTAGCTCTCATCCTGAAGAATTACTCTATGGACATTTAAATCCTAGGCATTTGGTTGCAGAATTGGTGTATTTTGGAAGGCTACTTTCAGCCGATCAACAATCTTTACAAGGTTTAAGTGTATATTTAACACACATCAAATCTGACTTAATGTCTTTAGATCCGATTCATGATAGAATTCTTAATGAGGTACGACTTTTAGCTAATGATAATACTCTGGAGTGCAATATCCAATTAGCACTTCCTGGAACGAAATTAATGTTTTAATGTTGATGATAATTTAGATTAAATCAAATAATAATAATTTATATACACTATGTATATAGATATCAAAACAAAAAAGAAACAAAAAAAAAAACCTCCCACCATTTTAAATGGGATTGTTAGTTGTTAGTTACTTTTTTTTTTTTTACTTTTCTTCTTTGCTTTCTTTGTGGTGTTATAGATTGTTTTCACTCATTTTTCTCCAAATAGTTCAAACAATCTTGTATGCTTCAGCAGTTCTTTGCACAGTCTTATGGTAAGGAGCAGATTCATTTTCATCAGTTGCAAATACAACTTCTTCGACATCAACCTTTCCAAATGTATCTTGGGCATCCTTCACTCGGAAATCAATATTCATAGGAAAGAAGTCATCTTCAGTATCAGCTTCAGCAGTAAATTCAAAACTTCCTGAAATAGAATCAGTACCAGGCTTAATCTCTGGAACAATCCATTCAAGATGGTCATCAAATTGATCCCAAACAAGTGAAGGATCAGTGACATGAGCATTTGAAGAAATCAATGGTACAGTGACAACTAAATTATCTAAAACATCAGTAAACTCGGGGTTTAATTCATATTCAATAGTAACATCGTAAAATCCGGGATCAGATTTGGTAAACCAGGTATTGAAAGTAACAGGTACAAGTTTATTGTCACCAGCTTTGCCACTAGTCTTCCACCTTAACACAGGAAGTTCTTGATTATTAGCAGGAAATGGTCTTGAAGCATCCTTGGTAGCAATGATTCGTTCTTGTAAGAATTTGGCTCTATCAACATGGGGGTTAGTCTTGTATTGGCCATCAGGTCCTGAAGCAATGGTCTTAACCTTAATGTTATTCAAGCTTGGTGAACCAATTCTCAAACTCAAATGACCCTTAATATCGGAATTAGCAACTGATCCATCTCTACCTAAAGTAGCAGAAATAGTCTCGACCAAAGTGATTTCAATCTTATCACTCAAAGGAGCTGCTGAGGTACCATTAGATGCCTTTGTAACAGGTACTGCTTGATGAGGTGGTTTATATTCTAGAGGGTCGTGTAGTGGAGCTTGCATTAATGGGTCTGATTCAGAATCACCAAATCCACCATTGGAGCCAATAGTCTTCTTCTTGTTTGAAAGTTTTAATCCTCGTCCCTTTGGTGCATTGTTAAGTGATCGATTAGGTCGTTCTTCATAATCGTTATTGTTATATACTGAAGGTGATGGTTGTTGTGGTCGACTAGCAGCAGCAGATGAAACGCTAGACAAATTGGAATATGAAGATCCAGGTGAATTTCCAAATCCTCCACCAATAGAACCTCCTGCTCCACTAGCACCCCGTCTTGAAACTTCGCGTCTTTGCATTTCTAATTGTTTGGCCTTCTTCTTTCTTTCTTCTGCAGCCTCAAGCTCTTTGTTTCGCTCAATAATCTCTTGAATCTTTTCCTCGTGACTCTCCATCTCTAAGAAAGTCTTGACTTGACTCAAGGTAAGATTCTCTCTGTATCCCAAAGTAACCACTTCATCAAATGCACTAAGCAATTCAAATGCATTGTTAAGAATCTCTCGTTCATCTATGCTTCGAACGGTTGAAGATACGATTTGTGCCAATAATCTTAAAGTTCCTACATCTTGGAGAATGTTGGATTGTCGGTTAGTGATCAATACCACGTATAACTCCTCAACTGGTTGGTAAACGTATCGAACATTATCGTCCTCTACAGTAGTATGTTGAGTACCAGACTGAGTCAACTTGGGGAAATTGGCCAACAAAGCCGTCACTCGATCCTTGTGAAGATCCCGGAATTGTCGTGAAAGAATGGCTTTACCGCCACGGGTACATATAGAAGCTGCCAAAACGACCTAAAATCACGTTAGATAATCTGAAAACCCCACTCATACACAGCAAAATTCGCAACAGCAGTATTGAATTATTTAAAATTCAAACGCCCAACAATTGAATTCGCAAATGCCTATAATATCCTATTGGTAGGAACTTACCATTGTGACGTAGTTGTACAATCAAAATCCTAATGCGAGGTTCTCAAGAGTTTCAACGTGGTAGATGATGTTGAACCATAGAGCCACGCTGTGATTTTAACAACCACCACCTCCTACCTTTGTAAGCGTATATCCAGGACCACTACAGGTTAATGGTTGTCGGGGTGATAGATCCCTGAAAATCTGTTTGGAATCAGCCGTGCTCCCAATTAGCACGCTCGCGCTTGCTGATTGTAGAAACATACACACGATCTACAAAAAACAATAAAATAGCCAAGATACAGTATATGTTTAAATAAGGATAAATCTTATAATAAACAAAAGAGAAACGAGTATATTTTGTAGATGTCCGATCAAGAGTCTATTGAGGGTGGATACCGGCGTGCCAAAGAGCAAATCGCTCAACTGGAAGCCGAGATTGCGGAGTTCAAGGAATCGTCTCGTGAACTAGAGGCTGAACTTGAACAAGAGTTAGAGGAAGCAGATCGAAAGCATAAACAGATGCAGCAAACTATTGAGAAACTCAGTAGAGAAGCAAATGATTGGAAAACCAAATATTTGGAAAGTGAGAAGGAACGGGTGGCTAACCAAACGTCTTTACAGCGACAGATTGCTTCTTTAGAACAAGCCCATAGAGCTGCCAACGAAAGACTACGGGAAATAGAGATGGAAAATGACGATATGGAAAGACATGAAAGAATCACTACAAGTACATTAAACGAATTAGAAGAAAAGTATCATAATTCATTAGAGCAGATTGCCATGTTGGAAGCAGATGTAGCAGGCAAGGATAACTTAAAAATTGATTTGCAAAGACTCAAAGATGAGCTAAGGGATACAAAAGAAGAGTTGGCAGTTTCAAATAACAAGTTGGAAACTTTACAATCACAGATTGGTAAAGAGAATAGTAGTCCTATCTCTAAGAAATCGACAGTGCATAGAGTTGATAATACGCTCCCAAGAACTAGACCCACCCAATTAACATCTTCCAAAAGTTTACGAAAGATTCATGGCATGTTGGATCAGATGCGCAATTTAGAGTCTAGGGTGGCTACATTCAAGTCTTCGCTTCCTAGATCAGTTACTCCAGGAAGTTCTCCTCAACATGCAAATAATGCCAATCGATCTTCGCCAAGATCTGCATCTTCATCACCGTCTACTTCTATCCCTGTCTGGTCTGCTAGAATCACCAGCTCGCCGTCATCTTCGCATATATCTCTTGATAGTATGAATACTGCACTTGAATCTCAGAAAAATGGACGTCTGGATACATCCCCCATTAAACCTCGATCACATTCGTCACAAGCCTCAATAAGTCGATCCACAAGTTCAAGATCTTCGTCTCGGTCTCATCAGTATGCATCTCCAACCAAAGCTTCTTCGGGTACTCATACCCTTTCTGTAATCCAAGGATCCCCAAGTGCGACACACCTTAGTCCTACAAGGCAGCAACAAAAGTATGGTCAATTAAACTTAGATAGGTCCCACGACCGACTCAGCGCCCGATCTCCAAGTCCTCGGAAACCACTTCCTCAGCATATGAGTCGGCCAGGGTCTGCATTTTCAGCACTTCATAGCCGGCCAAGTTTGGGACATGGTCGTATGGTATAATACTATATATGACTCCTTGATATTTATTTATTTTGTTTAGCAAACATTTTGTCTTTAATTATTAGATTTTTTTTTCTGTACTAGAGGGAAATATCTTCATAACCTATATATATATATTTATTTATCATGACTCTAAGAACTCTAAACAAGCATCTACTGCAAGACCAACCCTTCCTTGTGTTTCTCGTAGTACGTCCTGAATAATATCCTTATCTAAAGTAGGAAACATCTGCTGTAAGGTCTGACTGACGTTGTCAAACTCAATTTGATGGATTCTTCTTGCTTCATGCTCTTCAGCCGAGACTTGTCTAGCTGCTGATTCTTCTGGAGGTACATTGGACTTTTTGGTTGATTCTTGAGATTCAGAAGTGACCTCAGGGTTCTGTTCACGAGTTTCTTCACTGGATGGATCAGCTTCAAACATTTTTGACAATGACTTAAACGGGGCCGCAAAAAGCCCTGCAGATTGATAAAGTACACTTGACGCATTTAATGGGTATGTTGGAGTAGGAGCTTGAGATTCATCAGGAGTTGAATTTCCCTCTGCAGTCGATGATGCAGTAGCAGCTTCAGAATTTGAACTAGGTTCTTCATCAGTAGTTACATTGGGTTGAGGAGATACTTGTCTATCTGGGGTATGAGGAGGAGACTTAGAAATAGGTACTACTAATCTGGCAGGTTCTGCAATTGATTTGACAGATTTCTCAACATTACGCTCAAATTCCTCATCACTAATGCTCAAGCCAGATCTGTCTAACGATTCTATAAAACTAACAGCGCCAATAAGAGAAGACAGGTAATATCCGGTTTCACCATTTAACATATCTTGATTTCTAAACCTTTGAATATAGTTTACATTCGAAATAAGATCTTTAGGCTGTGCTTTCAACACCACATAAATAAGAATTGGTAAAAACCCATCTGCAGATTGCTCGGAATTTGTCTGACGCAAAAGACCAAAGATCACCTTACAACAATTTAAAATGCATATTACTTTGTCTCGAGGCGCTCTATAATTATTGATTTTCAAAAGCTCATCTCTAGCAAGTTTAACAAACGCTTCTCCATTTCTCAAAAATTTATCAGCCAAATCCAAGTGACGGCCTTCTATCCAACTCCATATTCTCATCTTCTCAGCCAAAACCTTGTCTCTCAAAATATCTTCTTCATGGCTATCATCTCTTTGGTTTGGGAGAATCTCTGGAGAGAATGTTTTTGAATATAGTCTATTCATGATTAACTTCTCCATACCCTCTATAGCATTATTCATTCCATTCTCATTCAATGTTGAAAAGGGAGGGCATAGTGTCATCTTAACAGCAATGAATGCTTTGAAATCGCTGATAATCTTGACTTGTTCACTGGTAGTCCATATCTTTTTGTTAAACTCGTTTAAAAAACTCTTGACATATCTAGCAATCGGGTCAGCACTCTTATGACGTAACTGGTCTAAAAATCGCTGAAAATCAAATGGTCGGACATCTTCGTCCTTTATAACTGGTTGTGATGTTCTCTTTTCTTTGGTGGTTGTGCTTCCATTTTCTTTCTGGGCCTTGTCAGAAATAGGCTGCTTGCTTGACTCAGCTTTGTTGGATTCTTCTTCTTCATTTGGAGTTGACTTAGAACCAATATGCTCTACGTTAGTTTGCAAGTCTTGTTTGCGTACTGGATCCTGGTTATCAGCTTTGATCTGGGTAATTGAACTTGGGGTAGCGGGTTTGGAGCTTATACTCAGGGGGTCGAAATGATCCAAAAGGTCCTGAAGGTCTTGTGATGCATTTAACTTCGGCCTATCGGTAAACATAGATCCTGATATATTATCAACTGTTGGTAATGGAGGAGTTTGCACTGTTTCACCAGGATTGATATGAGTAGGATGAATAGTTGGCGATGATGCTGGGGAATAAGAGCCATTCGTAGAGCCAGTCTTTTCAACCTCTAAAGGTTTTGATGCTGACTGTTTGTCAGAAGGAGATTCTGACATCTCAATACTATTTGGCTATTGGATTCTATAATGTAATTGTGAACTCTTGGCTAGAGATAAATCACCGACTCTAAAGAAAAGTTATACGGATATTGTTAAGCCGGCTATTGGGCGCGCTAATCATCAATCACAAATACCAGCAATTATTCACTTGCCGTTTTATATAAACTAAAATTCTGTACTCTCCTGCTTTTATAATATTAAACCGAGGGGGGGAAATAAGTCAAATACCTATATTAATCAACAGTTTGATCTTTACATTCACTGAAATATAGGTGGTTGGATAATGCACATTATAATACCTATGTATCAATAAATAGGGGTATGGGTTGGTCTTGAACCAGATGCTCTCCATTTCGGCCATAAAGAAGGCGACTTGCGCTATATAAGCCGACAGGTTACTCAGCCATCCTATGAATCTTTGCCTTCTCATTATCATATTTTCATATCCAGATACATACTCAGACTGTATGACTTTCCGTGTGGATATATAATAGATGCTGGTTTATCTATTATTGGTTTATGTTCAACATCACTGTAATGCAGTTAACATGTTAACATTCTGTAGTGTGCTTTTAGGGAAAGCACCAGTCATCTCTAATATAACATTCTTTTACTATTTGAGGCAATTCAACAGGGTATTAATTCTATATATACAGATATTGAAAACATCATTAATTTAGTGAACATTATCATTGATGAGCTCCCTTGGTTGTTACAATTGTCGTTTACAGCAGTTCTATGGACACCATATCAGTGATAAGCTTCTTCAAGATATGACGCCGCACAGCTTCAATAATCGTTAAACGTTAATATTTTGCAGTTGAGTTTTCATCCGGCTCAAAGACCGAATATCTTTAATTATTATATAAAGGGATTGAATTCAGGTCGATATGTGTGGGATTTTAGGTTTGGTGTCCACTAAAAATGATGATAGTAGATCATGGGTGGCACAACCTTGGTGGACGGACTTGATCCAAAAAATTAAGGATAGAGGTCCAAGTAGCTTAAACCATTTAGATAGCTACCACAATGATTTACAATTTCAAATGTGGTCAGCGGTTCTTGCTCTTCGAGAACCTGCAACGATACAACCATTGGAAGATGAAAATGGAATTTTGCAATATAATGGAGAATTATATAATGAAGAAATATCGATGAAATTCGGTAATGACACTAAATATTTACTGCATCAAATTGAATCGCATGGAGTATTAAAGGCTCTTCAATCGTTGCTAGGAGAGTATGCATTCAGTTATTTAGATAAGAAGTCAAGGAAATTATGGTTTGGTAGAGATTGTATTGGAAGGAGAAGTTTATTATATGCATTCAATGAGAATAGATTATTTATTAGCAGCGTCGGCCCAGATAGTGAAACAATATCGGCGATTTTACCAGAGCTCAAAGAAGTTGAGGGTGGAACAATTCTATGCCTTGATTTTGATTCTTTTTCTCTGACAAGTCATCAATGGCAATATAGTGACAGCTCTGAGCTATCATTTCTGTATCCCAGAATCAACAGGAGTTTAGAAAATTCTAACCATCAAAAACAAATTGCTCTTGAACAGAGCAAGAAATTAGAGTCCCTTTTAATAAACGCTGTCACAAAGAGAATTATAAATATACCTATGACATATGGTATAGATTTAGAGGATGGTTTACCAAGATTTGCAATTCTGTTTTCTGGAGGAATAGATTGTACATTGTTGGCCAGAATGGCTGATAAAGTCAGTGATACACATACTAGAATTGACTTGCTGAATGTTGCTTTTGAAAACAAGCGGGTTGGTGGTGGATACAACACACCAGATAGAAAGTTAGGCATTAGATCATGGAAAGAGCTAGAAGAAGCGTCAAGTAGCCAGAGACCCAGGTTTCGATTTGTTGAAATCAATATTCCATATGAAGAGACACTAAAACATCGTCCGATTGTTCAGGAGCTCATGTGGCCCAAAGATAGTGTTATGGATCTATCCATTGCTATTGCATTTTATTTTGCTAGTCGAGGAAAAGGAATAGCATATGAGATGTTGAATGGCAATGCAAATGTTATAGATGAACAGTATCACAGCAAAGCCCCTGTATTATTGTCAGGACTAGGTGCGGATGAGTTATTTGGAGGGTACACTAGACATACAACTAGACTAAGACAAGAGGGCTATAATTTGCTTGCCAATGAACTCCAATTAGATTTTGACAGACTACACGAAAGAAATCTTGGACGAGATGATAGAGTTTGTGCACAGTGGGGTAAAGAAGTTCGATATCCTTTTCTTGATGAACATCTTGTTGGTTGGGCTCTTGGAGACTGTCCAGTGAATTTCAAAGTTTACCACCCAAATAACAAACATGTTTTTGATGAAAAAGAGATGCAAGGAAAATATATTCTAAGGCTTATAGCCCGTGCAAACAATCTTACTCTAGTCTCTGAAGAGAAGAAGCGAGCTATCCAATTTGGCGCTAGATCTGCAAAAATGGAAATTGGACAGGGCAATGTCAGAGGAACTGACAAACTTGCCTGAAGAACTTGGACTACATTTGAATATGTACTTAAGCTGTAAATATGTAACTTATTAGATTAGCGCACTGGGCCTATGAGGATATTTCAGATACTTCAAGATTATGAGGTTGTGATAAACGTGTTTTTTGTATAACCAACTAACCGATCACCACTCATATAAACATGATGAAGGTAAAGGCAAGTCTGAGGCCATTTTAGAGTAATAAAGTTTTTTTTTCTCTCTTAATATTAAAGTTTTTCAGTGTTTGTAGATCAATATATAATCTTATGAGTTTTTCCGGACAATAGAATATGCGGCTGGATGATGTCACAATGGTGGAAGACATCTGTACTTGACAGATATACATAGTCTATATTTATACTTCCAGTCTTATCTTCATGGTTGATAAGAATGATTAAGACAAGAAGATCCAGAGTAATAGTCCTTACTATTTGGGCTATTATAGTATGTTTTGTGTTTTTTAGATTCCATAATAAACAGCAAGTATCTACTTCAAAGTTTATTAATGGTGTGGAGGAGACAACCCGACTTGAAAAAGAGATTAATAATAATCCTGGTAAGTTTCTTTTTTTGGCTTTTAAACACAATCTAATTCTAATAAATTAGCAGGAAGTTCTGTGGGCACATCTGAGAAAACCAATAATGATGCAATTACAAATGACAACTCCATGCCATTTGACCCTGAAAAGGAGTACAAAGCTATCTTAAAGGAAGGTCCCGGTAAGTATATTTTATATTATTTTATTTATCTTTTTTAGGAAGGTCGCTACCTAATTATGATATACTAACATTATTTTATAGTTGTAGTATTTTCAAAAACTTATTGGTAAGTTTAAATCTGAGACGCGATTGCCATTTGACTAACAATAGCCCATTCTCCAAGAAGGCCAAGGAGGTGCTCAAGTCCTATAATATTAGTCCAAAGCCAATCATAGTAGAGATTGATGAGCATCCTCATGGTGCTGAATTACAAGCATATATTGGACAAGTTACTGGAAGAAAGACAGTTCCTAATGTTCACGTAAGTGGAATTTCTAGAGGAGGAGGAGATGACTTCAAAGCATTCCACGAGACGGGCCAACTTGTTAAGTTACTGCAAGAATGGGGTGGTAAGAGTTTGATGGTTGAAAAAATTCCTCGACCGCCGGGATCACCATAGTTTGAATCACAACCTATGAAACAAATAATAAAACAAAGCACCTTATATTTTACACAGTAATATATTTACAAGCATAAGAATATCTATCTATTTTATCTTATAGTGGTAGATGCCATATTTTGTAAGCATATTTTATGCACCTGTGGGCCAGTGCGATACACAACGTAACCAAGCTAAGATACGGTATTCATCGTAACTGCAATGATTAAAAATATAACAAAGTTAACTTCTGTTAAGTTAAGTTCCTGTAGTCATTTGTGAATTATATACATTGTGCTATAAAACTGGCGCTTTGTCGCATCCTATTCACGTAAATTGGCATGCATAGTGACGGTTACAGCAACGAGGGGTTGGGAATTGACGCGTTATTTCCAGTTTAGGAAGTGTAATTAAAACTCGCGTCGGGCTCTGGTTTTTAATAAATTCCCACATTTTTTCACATCCTTACTTTTCACAATCAAAAATCATAATGTCAGATCTAGTGGATTCGTTAATGTCAGAGAGCCCAGGAATCCCTCCTTCCTCCCCTGGTATTATTCCTTCTTCTCCTAATCTCCCAAGTAATTCTTCTGCTTATGGAGATAGTCGAAGAGCAAGAGACTTTCGAACCTCCAGTTCTGCTCACTTCAACTCAGATGGATACAGCCAACAGCCCTTTCAAGATTCCAGACAAGGATTTGCTGTCAATAACGATGACCAACCAGCTGATGTAAGAAGAACAAATAACTTTGCTGCTATTCCTAAAGTAGGTGATAGTATTGGTGAAAAGGCTCGGGTAGCTTTTGAAACTTTTCTTGAGAACTATACTGAAGAAGGAGATGATCAATCTTCCCAATATGGAACCCGTCATTATATCAGCCAAATTCGAGGTATGAAAGAGTACGAATTGTCTACTATATATGTTGATTATTCACATGTTAGTCATTTTGATCCTGAATTGGCCAATGCTATTATTATTGTATACTATAGAATTCTGCCTTATCTTCAGAAGGGTTTCCGACGATTAATTAAGAAATATGTTCCTTCTTTACTCTATCCACGAAGCAGTGGAACAGGAAATTCTTATGATGATGATGAACCTTCTCAAACTGCTACTCAATCTAGAAGTAGTGCTACTTCTGCTGAAGAGTCTGAGAAGGTGTTCCAAATCTCATTCTACAACCTTCCTCTAGTTAACCGAATTCGAGACATGAGATCTGATAAGATTGGTCAATTGATCAGTATATCTGG
The DNA here is from genome assembly GCA_030572735.1 of Sugiyamaella mastotermitis. Classification (NCBI taxonomy): domain Eukaryota; kingdom Fungi; phylum Ascomycota; class Dipodascomycetes; order Dipodascales; family Trichomonascaceae; genus Sugiyamaella; species Sugiyamaella mastotermitis. The sequence goes on from JAJMBN010000024.1 coordinate 105,767, forward strand.
AACTGTCACCAGAACTAGTGAAGTTCGACCAGAATTATATAAGGCTTCTTTCACTTGTGATGCTTGTCGATCCATTGTTGATGGAGTAGAGCAAGTATTTCGATACACTGAACCTTTTATGTGTCCTAATGTTACATGTCAAAATCGTACTGCTTGGACATTGAATGTTGCTAAGAGTCAATTTGTTGATTGGCAAAAAGTACGAATTCAAGAAAACTCTAACGAAATCCCCACTGGTTCAATGCCTAGAACTTTGGATGTCATCTTGCGTGGGGAGGTCGTAGAACGAGCTAAAGCCGGAGACAAGTGTATCTTTACCGGAACTGAAATCGTCGTTCCTGACGTGTCGCAACTTGGTTTACCAGGTATCAAACCTACTTCTATTAGAGATAACCGAGGTGGTGGTCGAGGTGATGGGCTTGGTGCTGGTGTTACTGGTCTCAAAGCCCTTGGTGCTAGAGATTTGACTTATAAGATCTCTTTCTTAGCCTGCATGGTTCAAGAAGCTGATGCCAGCGACTCTTACCAAGGCGATATAAGAGGGGATGGCTCTCAAGGAGACGAAGAACAAGAAGAATTCTTAAACTCATTAACTCAACAAGAAGTAGATGAACTCAAAGAGATGGTTCATTCTGAGAATATTTATACAAAATTGGTAGACTCAATTGCTCCTACTGTATGGGGACATGAAATTATTAAAAAGGGAATCCTACTTCAGCTTATGGGTGGTGTTCATAAGACTACTATTGAAGGTATCGATTTAAGAGGTGATATTAATGTCTGTATTGTCGGAGACCCCTCTACTTCAAAGTCCCAATTCTTGAAATATGTTTGTAGCTTTTTACCCCGTGCTGTTTATACTTCCGGTAAGGCATCTTCAGCTGCTGGTTTAACTGCTGCTGTAGTTAAGGATGAAGAAACTGGAGAGTTCACAATTGAGGCTGGTGCTTTAATGCTTGCTGACAATGGTATTTGTGCTATTGATGAGTTTGATAAGATGGATATTTCTGATCAAGTTGCCATTCACGAAGCTATGGAACAGCAAACTATATCTATCGCAAAAGCAGGTATTCATGCCACTTTGAATGCCCGAACTTCTATTCTTGCTGCTGCTAACCCAGTTGGTGGTAGATATAATAAGAAGATCAGTTTGAAGGCCAATCTTAATATGAGTGATCCTATCATGTCAAGATTCGACTTGTTCTTCGTTGTTTTGGATGACTGTAACGAGGAGGTTGATAACAATTTAGCAAATCACATTGTGGGATTGCATATGGACCAAGACGAAGCAATCAATCCTCCGTTCACTACTGAGCAATTACAACGATACATTAGATACGCTAGAACTCATAAGCCAGTTCTTACTAAAGATGCTAGAGATACACTAGTTAAGAAATACAAGGAGTTAAGAGCTGATGATGGCCAGACCTTTGGAAGAAACTCGTCTAGAATTACCGTTAGACAGTTGGAGTCATTGATTAGATTATCAGAAGCCATTGCCAGAGCTAACTGCGTAACTGAAATCACATCAGCATTTGTCCTTGAAGCTCATAAACTTTTAAAACAGTCAATCATTCGAGTCGATAAGGATGATGTTGATATCGAAGATGAAGATGACAAGAACAATGATGGTGGTAATGCTGGTACTCAAGAGGATGAAGATACTCTTAATGATGAGTCTATGAGTTTAGGAAACGGTTCAGATGCTAATGGTACTGCCCAATCAGCCAAGAAGAAGACTAAAATTACATATGATAAGTATACTCATATTATGAACCTCTTGGTGCAAAGAATCTCTGGAGGCGATTTTGACAATGGAGTTGAAGAGAATGTCTTGGTCGAGTGGTACCTTAACCAAGAAGAGACTAACATCCCTACTGTTGAAGCTTTGAATGAGGAGAGAGAATTGGTGTTTAAGGTCCTCAAAAGACTAGTTAAGGATAGAATTCTTATGAAAGTTGCTGGAGAAACAGAAGATTTAGAGCATAATGTAGATCAAGCAGATGCTAGCACTTCGTACATTCTACACCCCAACTGTGCATTACTTGATGACATCGCTGATCATGATGAAATGACACAACCTGACGCAGAGTAATAATGACCTAATGATTTTTATTGTTATATATTTATAATCTTGTATAATTTAAATTAAATTTAATCTTTGTTTTATTTATTTATTTATTTTTTTTTAATTCAATTTGTGTACATTTCAAGAGCGTGGACAGTGGACGCGTGGGTGCGGTATTAATTACCTTTCCTAATACGGTTAACGTGTCCCAATTGCCACAACCCAGAACCGTGGCGCGTATAGTTAATTAAAGGAACCTTTCGCGTCCACCTTTCCTTCCTTCCAATCTTAACTTTTTCCAGTTAGTTTTCTTTTATCCACAAAACCCAAAACTCGTATTATATATAATGTTGGAAGCCAAACTTGACCAGGCTGCTATCCTTAAGAAGATCGTTGATGCTATTCGTGATTTAGTTACCGATTGTAACTTCGATTGTTCGGAATCTGGTATTGCTCTTCAAGCTTTAGACAGTTCTCACATTGTCCTAGTTTCATTATTACTTGGAAGCGATGGTTTCACCGAATATAGAAGTGACAGAAATGTGACACTTGGTGTTAATATCAACTCTCTTTCCACTGTTCTCAAGTGTGCTGGTAATGATGACTTGTTGACTTTAAGAGCCAGTGATAAGGCCGATATCCTCGCTTTGAACTTTGAAGACTCCAAGCAAGATAGAATTTCAGAGTTCAACTTGAAGTTGATGGACATTGATCAAGAATACTTGACTATCCCCGAGGCCGAGTACACTGCTTCCATTACTCTTCCTTCTGCTGATTTACAAAGAATTTGCAGAGATTTCAAGGCCATTTCTGATTCGATCAGGATTGAGGCCACGAAGGACGGTGTTACCTTTGCTGCCAAGGGTGATTTGGGTGATGGTAGTATACACTTGAAGCCTTATAACGATTTGGAGCACAAGGAGAACTCTGTTATCATCAACATTGCTGAGCCTTGTTCTTTAAGTTTCAACCTTGAATACTTTAACAACATTTGCAAGGCCAGTTCTCTTTCTTCTACCGTTACTCTTGAGCTTTGTGCTGAACTCCCCAGCCAAATCGAATTCAAGCTTCCTAATGGTCACTTGAGATACTACTTTGCTCCTAAGATCGAGGAAGAGAATGAAGAGGAGGACGAATAGATGTGATTTATGTTTATTATGAGCTATATATTTAATGTAATAAAAACTGGTTTAATAATTATCCATTTTGCTGTGATCAATATTCTTTAATTGTTCAAAAATTATAAGGCTGTAGTGGATAGACGCGGCTAATTTGTCATCGTTAATTTGTTACTGTAAAGTAGCACTTAACATATATTTTCCAGGGTAAGGATAGGCGTTTCGTCGTCTTCTGAAGTGAAGAGCTTGTGAGGCTCAACCTTTTTGTTACAGTTAAAAAGTTAAGTAGCTCTTACACTGTAAGTTAACTGTTACCATATACTAGTACCTAACCCACAATGGTATCCATGGTAACAACACTATTCTCAGGATATAGTAAACAATCGGAAGCTTGCCAATATCAAAACAACTACCTTTTGTCCACCATTTAATAGAGCAGGGAAATTTCAGATAAACGGTATCAGGTTCTGATATTTAAGTATAAATAGCTTTACCTAACCAATTTATTCTGAAGTAGTGATGGCCTCTCGACAGCAGTTTGAAACAACTGATTCCTCAGTTGGAACTGTGGACTGGATGAATAAGGAATCCAAAATCGTCAACCAGTTAATTTACGCTGAAGTAGAGGATTTTACTTATGCTGCCAGGAGAGATTTAGAATGGATTCATGACTTTATGTCAAATGCTCTGAATCCCAGGTAAGTTTCCCCCATATATTTTGTCTGTATATTATTAACATTTCGAAGTGTAAATCAAGACATTGTCTACTTGATGAAGACCCCAGGTAAACATCCTTATAAAGAATCACCAAATAAAAAACTCAACCTTAAAGCCAGCTATATTGACGATAAAGAAAATTCTTCTAGCCCCAAGGTGTTTGGTAGTTCTGCCAGGTCCGCGACTCCAAAAAGTGTTTTAACTCCAAAGAAACCCGATAATAACTCAAACATGACAAAGTCAGTTATGACTACCAAGCAAATATACGATACTTCTATCCTTACAAACAAGGCGATTGCAGAGACCAACTTGTCCGCGGATAAATCAGGGCCTTCGACATTCACTGTTCAGGTACCTTCCAGAATCGTCGCAGATGTTCCAAGTCAGGCTGAGAGTCAGCATAGTACAGAAGTACACGCCAAGGAACCACAAGAACCACCCAAACCAGTTACAATACAACCTCCGTTTGTTACTCCTTCTGTCGTTAAATTTAGTAAAATTTTAGAACCCTCAAATGATGATAATACCAAGGAGTTAAGAGATCGAAGAGAGGCAGATGAAGGTGATGCTGGTGATGCTGGTGATGCTGATTCGTCGTTCTTAGCTATTAGTAGATCGATCAGAAAGGATAAAATATCAGAGCAAAATAATTCTGAAAAGACAAGTAGTTCTGAAGCTTTTTCTGAGAATAAAAGCATTGACTCAATACTTCAGGATGATATTAACGAATCGGATTCTTCAAGCGACAGCTCACCAGTAAGTCGATCTACTTTTGGTTTTGTAGGACTTCCGCAGAGAGAACCGTTAACTAAAAAATCTTTGGCTAAACTGGTTTCTTCACCCGCTTTTACCATCAAGGATTCTCGAAATAAGGAAGAGATTTCTAAATCTTCTCCCTTACTATTTGAGCCCATCAGAACTTCTACTGAGGAATGTGTCAAACAGCCAGAACTTTCAAAGATATCCAGCATAGACCAGGTAACTGATATACTTCCACAAACGCAATCTGAATTTAATAAAGGTCCAGATGCAATCGAAAAATATATAATGGAGATTGATGATGACGGTATCTTGGATACTAAATCCAGCAGGAACGATCCCACTAAACAACAAATAGCTCTGAGCTCATCCACTCCAAAGCCAAAAGTTAGCAGTGCGAAACTGAATTTTGAAGACGCACCACCAACTGCTTCAACACCTAAAACCATTAATGATGAAGAAATTGAACAACCTGATAGTGCTAGTTTACTTTCACGTACTGCAGGTGTTTTACGATTTGCTAAAAACTTTTTTTTTGATCTTGGCGAACATTCTGGTAAGCCTGCAAATGCATCAAAAACCAACGTTGTTGAAGATAAAGTTGAGACTAAAAAGGTTGCCACTGTCAATCCTGATACTCTGAATAGATTAATGGCACCTACTTATGCCAGCAGTTCTCGCAAAAACATGTCTCCTTTTAGAATACCTCCTGCAAGTGAGGTTGTCAGTCCGTTGGCCGAGAGAAACTCCGGCTCTAGCAAGGATACTCTGAAACAATCAGTATTGTCTTCCAAATCTGTAGACCCACCAATATCTTTGAAATCTCAAGATGTCTCCAAACCAGCTGCTGCAAGACAATTCACTAAACTCACCGAACAACCACTACAACCCAAACCAAGGACAGTATCAGTTTCAAGCGCTGTTCATCCTAAGCCAACAAAACCAATAGCGGAAGAGTCGAAACCAGTGGCTCAACCTAACCTTTCTACTGCCAGCTCAACCAGCTCTACCAGCTCTACTGTCCCTCCAGCAGTTACTAAAGAACCTCAAACAATAAGAAAAACCCAAGCTATTCGTATACCAACATCAATTGGACCGGGAACTTCCCTCAGTAAACCAGTGAGATCAAATGGAATCACTAAGGCTGTTTCAAAAGAAGTAAAACCATCATCTATTGCCAAGCAAACTCCTGTACCTGTTAAAGAGACTAAGACCAGGGCATTAGCAGATACTAAAGTCTCTAGTGTTGTACCAAAGTCAGCTCCTGCTAAACCTGCTCTAGTTAAACCTACTTCTACTGCCAAAGTGCTAAAGACAACTCTAGTAGACGGTGATAAGAAGATTTCGTTGAAACTGAATCTTGAAAATACAAGCAAAAAGCGGACATCTGAACAAGCATTCGGCTCGAGTCTCACTGAATCAGTGGCTAATACTCCTGCAACCGTTCAGTCGTCACTAACATCATCAAAAATTACACCGTTACCTAAGTCGGCTCATTCAGCAACGAAAAAGCCACTTCATAATACTACTGTTCAGTCTCTTATGAAGTCGACTATTATCCAACAAGCCAAATCTCATAACTTGCCACAAGTAGACAGCATTAAGTTTTCTTCGGAGAAGTTGAGATTTGGACAAAGCAGTACCACTACATCCACAGTCACACCAATAGCACCCACTCCCAATCCATTCAGACAAGCTCCATCGATACCTCCCCAGCATGTACCTAATCCTTTAATAGCCTATTCTACACCTAGTAGGCAGGTTCCAGAGACGGAGCTTCCTGAAATTCTATCTGAGTCTGAGGATGAAGATGGGGGAAATATTTTACAGAGCTGGGCCAATTCTCCACAGCTTAGAGAAATGTTAATACGTCAACAGAAAGTGGACCCTGATGCGGTATTTGGTCCTATTGCTCCTCTACACATGGATGAAGTATTTAGAAACTCTAGAGCCACTGCTTTTAGAGCTAGAAGTTCATCTGCAAACTGGTCTGGACAGGATAAACTAACACAACAAGAAATTGAGTCTTATGCTTCAGAAATGGGTTATAAATGATGTTATGATTATGATTATTATTATTATTGGTATTATTATTAGTATTATTAGTATTATTATTATTATTATTCTATATTATATTACACTTTTTATATGTTTTTGTTTAATAACGAAAATTTTCCAAATAAATAATTCAAGTAGACTTCTTTCAAGCATCAACAGGTCGCATTAATCGATATGCTTCGTCTTTATTCCAAGTGGAAATCCACTCATTGGCTCTATTTTTAGGTAAAACGAATAATCTTGCAACATTATCGATAATGGGAATGATAGGGGCCTTCATGGAAAGAATTTTAACTATTGAAGAGCTTTTACCAATCTTTGCAAGACCGCCAGAACTGGTTTGAGCAAAAACCTGCAAATTATCCAACCGATAGTCGGATGGGTGGTCTGCCGATTTTGAGAACCATGGAGGTGGGGTTTCAAATAATTGTTGGAGAAAAGATTGAATAGATGCATTCTCATCAGATCCTTGGAAGATATCACTTTCCATTTCAAGAGGATACAAAAATAAAAGAGGAATGGATAGAGAGGAAGCAGGATTCAATTCATCTTCTAGTTTCAAATGAACCTCTCCTTGCATAGATTGATCTTCTTCACCTCTACGTCCGGTGTTAACAATAGTAATATTCCTTGATTCTAATGCAGCCTCGAGATTTCTTTTCTTGGTTTCTTTTAACGCAATGGCTGCTTGACGTTTTCTTTGAAGTTCTAATGCTCTCTCCTTTTTATCACTAGCTTGACTTCCAAGACTTTTCAAAGCAGCATTTTCAGGTTCAATAGTCAAAGCATACTTGACACAATCAATACATTCATCAAATCGTTCAACAGCCAAGTAAGCTTTAGCTGATCTGAATAAAGCCTTAATATTCTTTGGAGATATCTTGAGGGCTAGCTTACAGTCATTGATGCAACGTCTATAGTTTTCTGGTTATTAGAAAAGTTTATATGTTAGAACCAATATAAAGAACTTACTAAGCTCCAAGTTACAAGCTGCTCGGTTAATATAACAAGCAGTCTCGACAGTGGTATCTCCACTCTTCACCTCTAATGCTTTGGTATAGTAAATGATAGCATCTTTGTATTGTTTCTGCTTATAACAGTCATTTCCTTGCTCCTTAAAATTGAGAGCAACCTCATCAGGTTCTCCTTCATATGCTAAAGCCTTTAAAGCTTCGACCTCCATATTGTCTTCTTCATCAAGCTGGGTCATGAAAAACGGAACTTTATTTAGGGTATCAAAAACTTCATCAGGAGTTGAATTTGCAAATTCTGTCAATTGGGGAGGCAAAGAGGGCATTCCTGGTTCAGGGACATACCTCTTTGGAGTCCAGTCTCTTGGAACTGACATTATATTATATTTTGTTTTTAGTGCTTTGAATTTTCCAAAAAAAAAAATCTTACATAGAACGAACGGAGACATGATCTGAGGGTTAGGGCGATATTGAGCAACTGCAATTAAGATGTGTTACATGTATAATAAATAATATTATAAATGCACAAAATCATTCATCATTAAATCATTACATAAATAGTTTCTAACTAGGATTCTTTTTATCAGTTGCACAGTCAAACATAACTAAATTTAAGGGTGTATCATTAACCGACATGGTTGGATTGCCCTCTTCCAAAAGATCAAAAGGTCTGACTTTAAGCTCGGCAAATGCGTCATTAACCTTGTCATATACCACCAAGTTAGATAGATAATAAGGATCACTTTCTCTAACATTGCGAATCGTAGTTTGAAATGGTAGAGCTTGCTGAGAAGCTACTAAAGTTGACTGAAAGGGCTTATTATTAGTACTGAGACTCCCTTTAGAAAAGGAGCTTGAGACAGGTTGTTTGGCATGACCCGAGGAATTAAATTCCTCTCTGACTGAGTTCAAAGCATCCATTAAAAGACCAGACAAATCTTGTAGACCTTTAATAACAGGAGTAGCTTGCAATATAGAGAACCCATTAATTATTTTATCTTTAAGGATAGATATCTGCTGAGATTGAGGAATGTTTCCTTGAAAATGGATCATTATAATTTTAACAAACAGCATAACAGCATCGTGAATATCCTCATTACTATAACGAGGACGATCGTTATCCGACAAAGTTGTATCAACCAACATTTTGTCATCATTTTCGACTTTTAACGCAACAACACTCTCCCCCGAGTCTTTAACAGCGACATCTGGTTGTGAATCTTCGCATATTGGGATTAGTTTATTCAAACTAACTTCAACGTCATATGAATGCGACACGCAGATATCTTTAGTAGAAGCATCCGCAATAGCATCAATAAGCTCTAACAAAGCAGGGATCATATTATGTTCATCTTCAGTTGCATCACTGCTGAGTTCTCGTGGGTATACAAGAGGGAAATGAGCAGATTTCAAAAACGTCACTTCAATTCGGAATAACAACTCGCCTCTAATATCTTTATCCAATACATGTACTAAATAGGAAAAGAACTTCTTAGGAGTAGATATATCAGAAGCACAATATAATAAAATACTTGTAGCATTATCAATAAAGCCAGCTCCAGGTGATTGCAATCTGAGAGACTCCATTATAATCTTCAGATAGATCTGGCAAATTGGAAGATTATAATCATTAGCTCTATGCATGAGCTTAAGGACTTCATCTTTATCAGAACTTGAGCTCGAAAAGTCGTCATTTGGAAACAGTAACCTTCGGACTACATTTCGTAATTGTAGCATCAAAGGTAAATCTTTCTTTTCCAACAAAGGTTCAATTAATATAGAATTGAAAATATTCAAATCAGATGCTGAAATCCAAGTCAAAAAACGATAGACCCCGTCATACCAAGGTTCGTCAGAATTGTGAATTAAACTTTCTTGTGGAGCATCCAAACTATTTGAAGCAACAGAATCTAAGAGTTCTTGACCAATGTATCGAAGATACAACTTGGTGTGGGCTCTCTCAAAAGCCCTCCTATGTACATCTAATAGGGCTTTCTCTGTTGCAAGTAAAGGGATACCTTCTAAATAATTGGAAGATGCAATCATAATGATAAGTCTGGAATTAACTGTGGCACCAGGTAATCGAACGCTTTTTGATTGGAAGAAAACATCGGCAATTTGCTTCAAAGACGAGCATTCATATATGACTGAAAATAGTAACACTTTAACAAAAGACTGTTTATCATAACATAAAACGGGCTCCACTTGATCTCGCAACCAATTAATATATAACTCATCAAATTGCGATACATCGATATCTCTCAACTGTTGCAAAAATCTAACAGTAATTCTCACTTCGTTAAGCGCATCCACCACCTTACATTCTTCGATAAATTTAGTAGTAGCAACAGCAAAATATTTTGGTAGGGTAGAAACATTAATGACATCATCAACACGAATACCCAATTTGCTCAAGATATATTCACTATCAGGATTTCGAGGAGTTTCATTATTGTCAGAAATAGGGGAGAGAGTTGTAATCTCTTGAGGAGATTGATTTGAGATAGGCTTTAAAAGAATTTCTAATTCGGATCTCAACTCGGGCCTATTTTCGACATTCGATACAGCAAATCGAATCAAATCTAACAATCCTTTGGACATTTTAGTCTTAACTTTCATAGAATGATAAGTAGTAATAAATAGCTGGATAAGTTCATCAAGATAACCAATTGCTGAGAATACTTGGAGATGGCTACGTACACAGTTAGCCAAAATATATAACACACATCCTGAAGAAGATTTTCTGACTGAGAGCCAGATTAAATGGTACAAAGCACGTAATTCTCTGATGTTTTCCATAATACGCTGGATAATAGCGATATGATATGCACGAGGAACATAACCTTGATCCAATGCCTTTTCAAACGAGTCAACAATGTAATCAGATAATTTGGTCTTAATTCTTTTATCCAAAGTACTTAGAAGTTCTAGATCTGAGTACGGCAAATCAATTTTCTCTTCAGTTTCATCAGATAAATAGTCATCAGTGAAATTAGGAGAATGCTTGTTTGAGAATAAGAAGCCAAGTCTTGGGCTCAAAGCCTCAATTATATCAGAAATATCTTCAGTTGACGTATGTTTTATATCTGCAGTGTTCAGAAGCATTTGACGTTGCTGGTTCAATTCGCCAGATAAAATGGGGAAATTTAATAGGATCTGGGTCTGAGCATTGGCCTTTGACTTTAATCGATCGACAAACAATACACCAGAAGAAATAACCTGTCTGAAATAACCCGCTACATCAATTAGATCATTCTCAATAAACTCTGCTAATAAATCATAAATAGTCAATAAGTCATAATCATGGGATGAGTCGAGGTTGATAAGGAAAGATATAAAAACACCAGATACATCACATCGGATAGTTTTCTTCCAATGGAGACAAAGGTTTAAACAAATATAAACTCTCTCAGGACCAGTTCTACTTAAAGAAGATGACCACTCAAATAACACCTGCATTATCTCAGAGCTTAACATCCGGGTGGCCAAAATTTTCTTTGAGATGGTTGGGAAGTCATACGGGGCCTGTAAAGCATCTAAGCATTGAATTAACAAAAACTTGGGAGTACGAGAGCCTCTGCTTTGAGGAGCATCACCGACTATCAGGGACTCGTTTCGCACTCTGATTGATTCAAAAATGGAATTGAGCTCGACATTGTTTGATGATCCGGCTTTAACTAGGTCAGTTAAAATAGGACCGAATTTTCTCCAGGTTTTAGGGATAACAAAGGAATCGCTAGAGTCAACAAGCAACAGTTGAATATAGTTTTCTAACTTGGAAAGAACGGATCCAAATGGAGCAGAATTTCCTTCTACAAGATTTGACACTTCGCCAGAAAGCTCAGAGACACTGGAGTACTGACTTAATAAAGCAACTGCTAATGCTTGTGACATTTGCCTAGGACTCCTTAACAACTCTTTCCAGAATAATCCAATGAAGAGTAAAGCCATAGGTAAGTCTTCAGGCGTACTATTATTGAGAAATCTTATTGACCATTTTAACATAATATCTCGATCAACCAGTTGCTCATGGTATAAATATGCAGATAATCGAGCAACATAGTCCATTCGAGTTTTCCAAACCGATCTAGCATCCATACCAGAGCTGCTACCAGCAGGAGTAGGTGCGAGGGCATTAGATGTGGTGATGGACTTCTTAGGAGATGCAATACTAGGATTACTAGCTAGTTCAATATCGTCGTGTAATGGGGTAGAAGGGTTTGCAGTAGCAGTAGGGGTTCCAACTGCTGATTTGGGTGGTACTTGAGAACTTGTTTGTTGTTTTGTACTATGGTCGAATTCATGAATTACTTTCTCGATAAATGCTACCACTTCGTCGGACCAGTCACGGATCCACGCATGTTCAGATGATAGAGAAGGACCTTTCCTTTTAAGACCCCGCAGTTCGTTAGCACCAACACATCGTACAAACCATACAGCACGGGATATAGGGATGGATTTATTACAACATTGTTCCAGTAAACTTCTGTTTCTAATCCCATGAGGGATGGTCCTTGATAATCGCCGTAAGGAAACTGAAGGCGAAGCGAGATCTCGTAGCCAGGCTTCCCGCTTTTGATCTGTCAGAGTCACTCTTGGTGGGGGTTTGAAAGTCCAATTACTTGAAATACGACAATTTTTTTCCTTAATTTCCATTGAATTAACCAAAAAGAATGACAGAGCCGGTAAACTGGTCCACTGTTTTAATAATGTATTCATCGGTCCCTTTGCAGACGAGCTTTCACTACCAACCTTCATAGTTTCGCTATGGCCCCGTTGTAGATAATCAACCATTAAGACATCCTCTTGCTTTGATTTTTTCCAAGGATCGAAATCGGGATATATTTTGTTCTGTTGAGGTCCTGGTAAAGAGTTGACATTAGCAGGTTCGGTCAATAAATATCGATGACTATTCAACTCATCACGAGCACCAGATCCCAAAGGTTGTCGAGATTGCATCACACTTCTTTGGGATGATGAAGACGACAGCATATTATATTTGCGACCATTATTATTATTATTATTATTATTATTGTTGTTGTTGTTGTTGTTGTTGTTGTTGTTGTTGTTGTTGTTGTTGTTGTTGT
>JAJMBN010000025.1:0-117568 GCA_030572735.1 Sugiyamaella mastotermitis
GACTCCTGCCCATAGGTGCATATGAGTTATTTTAGATATAGTTTTATGATTTTCATATTCTATGGATAAATTTGATGTTATTATTATTATTATGATAAATTTGATGTTATTATTATTATTATTATTATTGTGTTTTAGCCCTATTCACATGCGCAGTTTGATTATTTGATCAGTCGTTCATTATGATTACCATATTGATTATTATGATTATGATTCTTGTAATTTTATTAGCTATTCTAAATCACCCATTATAAACTGTATCTGAGCTCTTTATTCTTTCTATCAGTTAAATCTAAGAACTCGTGGTTCTTTTCGACTTCTACTCATTACCAAGGCTCTTTTTCTCTGCTCGTCACTTCTTATTCTCATGAACAGCTAAATACCGGATAATTATCAAATCTACAATAATTCAAAAGTCAATAATAACAATAGAACTTTTAGCAGGTAAATATATTGGTGCATCTTTTGCTTGGAACGTTTGTGGTGAGATAATATTTCCTGCAGTATAAGCAATAGTATTGATACAAGTAACAGTAATTTTCTTTGTACTTCCGGTTACATTTGTACTCATCATGCCTAAAATAGTAGTCCAACTAATAGGAATACCTCCTTGAAGGTAGTAACAAACGAGAGCTAGTGCTTTACTAGAAGCAGCCATCATAATGGATCCTGCAAAGGGAGCAATATGACCAATAATACACAAAAAATAATCTTTGTTTAGTTTTCATCGCCAACCAAGTCAATAGAATCAAAGTAATAAATTCATATGCTCCTAATGGAGTAGCCAATAGCAAACTTTTTGATTTTACTGGATCCATACCAGTGACAGCAATGTTTCCAAAAGATGTAGCAATAGAGATGGGGATATTGGCAGCAAATATCCAAACCGCATACAACCATGTATTTGGATCAGTTAAGGCTTCATATTCTTTCTTGAATACTTAACTGCCAATGCCTTGTTCATTTCTCGAAGTCTTTGGACATGTAATGTTTTTTTTCTCTTCTGAACTCAAAAACTGGACCTCAAGAGGTGAACTGGGCAATAAGAACCAAAACGCAGTTCTAATAACCACAATAAGCAAACCAAGGAAAAGAAAACTGATTTGCCATCCTTTAAGTTTTGCATGAGGATCCTCACCCACATCAGTAGCAACACCATACGCAAAATATCCCCCGAATATTTGTGCAAAACCGCGCATTGGGAACCAAATACCTACTATGAAAGCTTGTTCTTATTTACGATACCATTGAAAAGTAAATATAACCCATGATGGAACAATAGATGGAACAATAGCTGCTTCAGCAACACGAAGGAAAGTTCGACAAACCATCAAACCAGCAAAACTTTTAGAAGTAGCAAGACAGGCTTATAAAACACCTCAAATCACTACATTGACAGATACATATTAAGCCAAAAGGAATAGTAAAGAGCAATCTAAGCATTGGGAATTCAAAATCTAGTTGACCCAAAATGAATATACTTGCAACCCATGAGAATTGGCTCCCATGGAGTTTAGTGGACTCTAATAATCCTGTAACACTTCCATAAGAAATAGAAATCTTATCCCAGTATTGTAAAAAGTAGACAATGCAAATCAATGGCATAATTCACAAGTCAATCTTTCAAACAAGCTTCTTATTTTCAACATTATCTAATACTACTTCGGATTCATTGGTAAGCTGGAAAGCCCTATCACCACCTGCCTTAACAGTTACGTGACAGATCCTGCCTTGGGGGCTGCATTGCCTACCTGTGCTTCTAACTTTCCTCTAGACATATTTAACTAAGTGATTTAAAAAATATACTAGATATTCGAGTACTCCATTTATATGAGCACGATCTCTAGTAGTTAAAAAAGATCGTTTTGCGCTTAAAGTTATTGGTAAATTCACATTATATGAAATATACTTGCTCGGAGATAAACTTACGCACATCATCATGCTGAATGTTAATGACGTAACTTTTGGATTTGATGATACAACTGTGACACTAGATTATATATATAATTCATATATATCAGTAGATTTGCTAGGAGAAGAGCTCCAAGCTGGTTACTACTTTGGGATAAACTTCTTTAGTACAAGTGAGAATCTTGGTATACATGTATTCCGTTGACAGCCGTCGTAGCCTTTTTGGCATCTATTGAAGAGATGAACCTCTACTATAACCGGCATATGTCTATAGAATGATGAGATCGTATGATTTCTGGAACTTTTAAGCACTTGTTAGCACTAATAGGTGACTCTTTTCTGTGCGGAATACTTGGTTATCTCAAAAACTTATGGTTAAGCTATCTAGTTAGGTTTCCTTTCACTTATAGGCTGCAGATGCTGTGCGCTTATACAGATTATATAGCTTAGTTTCGGATACTAATTTGTCAACCGAGAATTTCGAGTACTAGAAAGGACTAATTAAGCTACTAACTGGAAGTTGACTTTGACATTTAGGTATTTCTGCAACCGGAATCTGGATTATCGTATTAAATAACTCCGGTTGAAGCAAGGGTGTGTGAAAACACTACGTGCAAGTGCAGCACAGCAAATCCATTTTATCAATAGGCTAGCCTATATAAATAATAAATGTTTTTAAGTTGTCTAATTCAAATTGGTTTACTCGTCGTAGTAATATTTGTTAGTATAAGTGCTAATTAGTTGTTTTTCATTGCGAAAATTGATCTCCGCATGTTGAGTGAATATAGTATGGACCCGGAATAATGGCAATTGTGGTACTACCCATAAATTTTGTTTGTCTTTTTAGGTAGTTATTGAACTGACTGGTACTTATTAGAGTTGCTCATTGTGACCAATAGTGGCTATTACTTAAGTTTCCTTTGAAGGAAATTATGGTGGCAAATTTAGAAATCCCTAGATCTCGGATATGATTTCTAAGTTCTGGTATTGTGGAAATTCTGGATACTGTAATTTGAACCCTAAAAGTACCAAATTTTAATGACAAAAAAAGAAATAATAATAAAATGGATTTTGTATATACGACAGTTATTTTAACTAGAATTCATAAAAATTTTATTTAATTTATTGGTTATAACGTTGAATGTTAAGTACAGTAGAACTTAATATTGAAGCTAGCATGAACCTAGAAGAGCAGTGGCTAAAAAAGGTTTATTCATATCATAATGTATTTCGATTTAAAAGACGAATACACTGATGATAAATTAGAAACTTAAAACTCTGGTTTTGCTCTAGCAATAATATTTACTGACAAAAATCTACCACAATTGAAAATACTTTTTTTTAAACAAATTTAATCTTACTAATAGAATATCTATTAATACATTAACCATAAACAATAATAAAAAAACCCATTAGAACAATAAAAATAACCAATTAAAAGGCAATAGCATCATTAACGAATAAAATAAAAATAAAGAAAACTTTATCATATTAATTCACCGCTTAGATTCTTTCACCTCTAAGACGACGAGCAAGTTGGATATCCTTCTTTTGGATGGTGACTCTCTTGGCGTGAATGGCACACAAGTTGGTGTCTTCGAAAAGGGAGACAAGGTAAGCTTCAACGGATTCTTGAAGAGCACCGATGGCAGAAGATTGGAATCTCAAGTCAGTCTTGAAATCTTGAGCGATTTCTCTAACAAGTCTTTGGAAAGGAAGCTTTCTAATAAGCAACTCAGTAGACTTTTGGTATCTTCTGATTTCTCTAAGAGCGACAGTACCAGGCTTGTATCTGTGGGGCTTCTTAACACCACCGGGAGCAGCAGCAGCGGGAGCAGACTTTCTGGCAGCCTTGGAAGCGATTTGCTTTCTGGGGGCCTTACCACCAGTAGACTTTCTAGCAATAGTAGACTTAGTTCTAGCCATTTTTATCTTTTAGTTGTTGTTGAGAAAAGAGTAATTTGTGTTGATATACAAAAGACTGTTGTAGTGAAGAAAGAAATCTTAAACGGGGGGAGGACAGGTGTTTATATATCCCAACTGCTGGGAGGGGGGTAGGAAAGGCTGATAAGTTCTTTTGTCATGGGAATGAGCAATCAATTTTTTGTGTTGTTGTGACTCGGTTTGATTTGTCTCCTTTCGGAGCGGGTTACGGCGTAAATTATGGAAAGGAGTTATAATGGCTGTTGCTTGTAGGCGACATTGCCATACAAATCAATAGGTAACGTTTGGCAGGAATTGATGTTGGGACTTTGTGTAATTTGTGATAGACAATAATCTGGTTGATTAGTCCCAATTTTACCCGCATAGTACAATAACTGATAGAGCCGCTCCTACTAAACTCCCAGCTAAAACCGCGATATAGAAATATCACTATATTTTGTACCCAAGTTTTATCAAAATCACAAAGCCTAACCCATGTCTTTCAACAGATATCACAAAATCTCACTATGTGCAGTTCCTGATATACACCATGTACATCATGGTCTGATTTTTTTAATATCACTTTATGATGAATATGCCAACTGCAATAAGCTGGTAACGGCATTAATAATGGATGCACCAAAGTTAACAACCATCATTTTGATGATTTGATATAATCCTTCCTACTATACTAGAATTTACACTTTTATGATGAAAAGTTCGGTGATTTTGATGACAGGCGTTTATCCCCTTTACTTAATGAGATATTACCTTGCACATTCCAAGACAAGAAAAGCACCATAGCTTCTACACCACTATTCAGGGATGGGGCTGATAGTAGTAGTCCAAAACACTATATAACGGGGTATATTCCCACCCTGGTAATAAGAATTATCAACTAATAAATCAATTATAATCAACAATGTCTGGTAGAGGAAAAGGTGGTAAAGGTCTTGGAAAAGGTGGTGCTAAGCGTCACAGAAAGATTTTGAGAGACAACATTCAAGGTATTACTAAGCCTGCTATTAGACGTCTCGCAAGAAGAGGTGGTGTTAAGCGTATTTCTGCTCTTATCTATGAAGAGACTAGAGGTGTCTTAAAGTCTTTCCTTGAGTCTGTTATTAGAGACGCTGTCACTTATACTGAGCACGCCAAGAGAAAGACTGTTACTTCTCTTGATGTTGTCTATGCTCTTAAGAGACAAGGAAGAACTCTTTATGGTTTCGGTGGTTAAAGGAATCCTTTTTATTTAATTTCTATTAAGAAAATCGTCGGGGTTATGTTTCTATTTTTATTTTATTATTATTTTAATGTTTACGGTATAAATGTATTTTTATCACAATTTGAACCATTGTAGGTTAAGTAAAATTAGTTCTCAAATAACAGTATTGAGTAGGATAATGGACAATCTGTTTTTAAGGTAACTTAAAGGTAGATTTTTAGTTTGTATATATGCTAATCATTCGCAGGTATGCATTGCTTGGAGCGACTAAGCATGAATTCTGCTATACATACATAAACTCATAAGTTCCTGTACCAATACACATGTACAAGGTACCAAGAGACACTGTAACTTAACCTATTATAATTCAAAGTTAACAGTTGTCAAAACCCTATAAAATATCTGTTTAGAAAATGATATACTTGAGGTTCAACTTTCAACCTTACGAAGCTGTACTTATATGTATAATTTCCTGCTGTAACCCTTTAACTGTTAAGCTAACGTTAATGTTAGCAATGGCGTGTGCATCTGTTGCACCCCACAATTTGCTAGCCGGAACATATAAACCCACAGTATAAAAAAGTGCTAACAACCACCACTTTATGTCAATTTTCGCTTCAATATTCTATAGTTTGCTTCAATATAATTTAATTAATTTATTATTCCGCGTTATTACATATTCATTTCTTATGAGCCTATTATATAATATATCCTATAAGTTAAATTGTATTTCAGATATTCGAATTCAACGATCAGTCTAAACGCCCCGTGTTATGCGGCGGTCCCGGTGGACAATATTCCGGAGCTCGAAGACTAATTGGTGACATGACCTTATTCCGTCTACAATTTATATATATAAGACCAACGGGAATTTTATCTAGAAAATTATTTAGTACAATGCCTGAATTAAGTCTGATTGAAAAGGCCAAGCAAGCAGCTGCTTTTAAAGCCATTGATGACCATTTCCCTAAGCATGCTAAGGTTGTTGGTATTGGATCTGGCTCCACTGTTGTATACGCAGTCGACCGTATTGAACAATTAAAATCAAACCCCGAATACAATATCAAAGACGTTGTTTTTGTTCCTACTGGTTTCCAAAGTAAACAATTGATTCTCAAGGCTGGTTTAAACCTGGCTTCTATTGATCAATACTCTGTAGGAGACTTGGATATAGTCATTGATGGTGCTGATGAAGTCGATCCTCAACTTAACTGCATTAAGGGAGGAGGTGCGTGCTTATTCCAAGAAAAACTCGTTGGTAAATGCGCAAAGAAGTTCATTATGATTGCTGACTCTAGTAAGAGATCTACCAAACTTGGTATCAAGTGGACTCAAGGTGTTCCTATTGAAGTTGTTCCTTTGGCTTACCCTAAGGTTACCAAGGATTTGTTTGCATTGGGTGCAAAAGAAGTCACTCTCAGATCTGGTGGTAAGGCCAAGGCTGGTCCTATTGTCACCGATAACGGAAATTTCATTCTTGATACACATTTCGGTGAGATTGAGCCTTCTCAAGTGCAAGCCCTTGATGTCAAGATCAAGTTGTTAGTTGGTGTTGTTGAAACTGGTTTGTTTGATTATGCTGAAGTCGCTTATTTCGGTGAGAGTGATGGTACTGCATCATTCTTGACCCGCTCCTCCTGATCAGTTTAGTACATATATGCTAATGGTATTTTAGCGACTAGTTACTTTTTTGTTTATAATACATCATTTATTTTTCTTTTCTGGTCTTTTTATGGTATATTGTCCCTCTTTCGTAACTGATTGTAAACCTGTAATCACAGATGCATATGCATTGCTCTATCTAGTAAGTATGTAGTTTATAAAATCATGATCTACTATTATATTTGATTATAAATATAGATGATTCAGTCTTCTGCTGATATTCATTTCGATTCGATAAATTGCCTATCTTATTCCTATGATTCTAAATAAGTCTATTGTGTCGTTATTTTTCCTCATAGTGACTTGTGCTCAGTCAATCCCCATTTCCAAGAATACTATGAGTAGTGACCCCGGTTCTTTAGCTCAATTTTCTTTACAAGATAGAGAAGAAAATGGTGAAACTGTAAACAGTGAAGAAATTAGTGAAGTGAGCAATTCCGATGAGGTTTCATTACCTTTAGAGACTGAGTTTTATGATCACAGTCATTTTGATCGTTCGCATGATCGTTCTCACGATTATTCTCATCATGACTATGATCATGAATATTATGATGATGATTGTGACGATTCTGAACCCTATAATTACTATAATAATGATGATGACTGTGATGATTCCGATGAGTACGACTACGGACACCTTGATAGTCATTACCACGATTATCACCACGAGAAGAGATCTCTCCGTGCAAAAATCAATGAGAAGTTCCATGATACAATTGGTACTCGATTGTCTACATTGAGAAACAATGATGACAAATCCGACGAAATGTAGACTTGGATCATCGTCAATATTTTCGTTATAACTTTATATTTTGATTCTCTACGTTCACTATGTGATTTTTTAATATATACATCTTAAATTTAATATAATTATACTTATTTCTTATTATTTTTTAGAGCAAAGTTTGTTTTAACACTTAACATCATTATTTAAATTTAGTTTTTATAAAATTTATGTTTAATATCAAGTTCTGGGACAATCCAGCGCATTGTGCGATATATAATATTTTGGTATGATAACAGTTTATCAGACATATGATACGAAATCATTGGTATCATTAGAAATTTTGAGATTAATTTTCAAATTCTACTTTGAAATATAACCTAGAATCTTCCTAGTAATGCAAACATCTTATATAATATAAGTTCAATAAATAATTCTATGTACAGATGCTAATCTTCAGCAGCAATATCTTTGAGCAGTTCCAACACTTTCTTCTGATCTGCTTTAAGCTCTGGTGCTTCTGGATATCCTGCAGGTAGACAGAACAATGGGATTCTCAGCTCATGCAATTGTTCCCGATGGTTGTTAACCATTAAAGTAGCTGCTTTATAAACTCTCATATAATGGCCCTCAAGTTCTTTGTTATTACTTTCTTGGTTACCCTTGCTATTATCATCTAGAGAAGTAGCTGCTCCAACAAGTTTGAGTACATTTGCCAGCTTCTGCTGATGATGATCTCTTAAAATTTGTCGCTTTATTATTTGTTGTTTCTGTTCTTCCCATTCTCTTTCGTGCCTTTCTTGATCTGCAATGAGTTTTCGAACCCTTTCAAGCACCACCTCGTCATTACTCAAGTATTTTGCAATATATTTAGCAGCCCCCGAGTATGTGGTGATTAAACTAGGATCTGGACGTCCAGGTTGCTGCATATTTTGCAGCTGATTTAACAACTGTAAAACATCACTCATGGAATATAAAATAACCTCGTAGAAAGATCTGGTCTCTTTGGAGTCACACCAATTTATTTCGACTTTAATTTTACTTCAGTTAGGATGAAATTTGAAGCCCCATGAAGAGCTCCTTCTTTAATTAACAGGCGGGTACACAGCGAGAAGCGCCCGCTTCTACATCATAATCACGTGACTAAATTGTTGCTCCTAACCTCTATTATCTTATTCAACACCTGTATCAATAGGACCAGCGTTTTATACATTGCTAAATATACATCTACTGTATTTTTCTGCCGGGTTGCTGGCATTGATTCCTTATTTATTTATTTATATAAGAGTAATTGGGAATTGATTACCGGTGGATTGTTTTGAAAATTCTTTTGACTGTTTTGACACTGTTGGTTTGGTATTGGCTATTATAGGAAACAACTAGCGTGCATTCGTGTTCAAATAACCGTTTTAAACACAATTGAAAAGACCAGCTAGAAAAGATGGCATCCGCAGTATTCTTTTTAGATCTCAAAGGTAAGCCTTTGTTATCACGAAATTATCGTGGTGATATCCCCATGAGTGCTGTTGAGAAGTTTCCTATGCTTTTAATGGAAGCTGAGGAAGAAACATCAATTGTCCCACCTACTCTTTCCCATGAAGGAATCAATTACCTTTATATTACTCACAATAACTTGTACTTATTAGCTCTCACTAAAAGAAACTCAAATGCTATAGAGATTTTGTTGTTTTTACACAAGGTTGTACAGGTACTTACAGAATATTTTAAAGAATTGGAGGAAGAGTCGATCCGAGATAATTTTGTGGTTATTTATGAATTATTAGATGAAATGATGGATTTTGGATACCCACAAACCACTGATACAAAAATTTTACAGGAATATATCACTCAAGAGTCGCATGCTCTTGAAGTACAGGCTCGTCCTCCAGTGGCAGTTACCAATGCTGTGTCATGGAGAAGTGAAGGCATTACTTATCGAAAGAACGAAGCATTTTTAGATGTGGTCGAATCAGTCAATTTATTAATTTCTCCTACTGGACAAGTTTTAAGATCAGAAATTTTGGGTTCTGTTCAAATGAAATGTTATTTATCTGGAATGCCTGAGCTGCGTCTTGGTTTGAACGACAAGGTTATCTTTAACCATCAAGCAAATACTACTGGTGAGACTGTATCATCTGGAGGAAAGACTATTGAAATGGAAGATGTTAAATTTCACCAATGCGTACGTTTATCCCGATTCGAAAATGATCGAACTATTTCTTTCATTCCTCCAGATGGAGAGTTTGAACTTATGTCATATAGATTGAACACATCTGTGAAGCCTTTAATTTCAGTTGATTGTCGAGTAGTCAATTATTCATCCTCGCGATTTGAAATCATTGCCAAAGCACGAGCTCAATTTAAAAAGAGATCCACTGCTAATAATGTTGAAATCATCATTCCTGTTCCTGAAGATGCCGATTCACCGAGATTCAAAGCTTCTGCTGGAAAGGCTAAATGGCATCCTGAGAAATCTGCTGTGGTATGGACTATTAAGCAATTTGGAGGTGGAAGAGATTTCACTCTTCGTGCTGAATTGGGTCTGCCATCTGTTAAAGATGTTGATTCAAATGCCAACAAACTAAAACGACCAATTTCTGTCAACTTTACTATTCCTTATTTTACTACATCAGGTATTCAAGTCCGATACTTGAAGATCATTGAGCCTAAGTTACAATACCAATCTTATCCTTGGGTTCGATATATCACAAAGAGTGGAGATGATTATACTATCCGTATGTCTCAGTAAATATATTGAAGTATTTTTAGAGTTTTGCTTTATTTGTTTTTTAAAAAATATCATTAATTTAACACATATATTATATTATTCATTGTTTTTTAAAACCATATTCGTCAAACTAGTATATTTTGTAGTGTTCATTCATTCATCAGGCATCAATTTTCATATCTTTTTTTTTTTTTTTTTTTTTTTTTTTAATCTTCTGTAGTCTGTCATAAATTTTAGTATCAGCTGTACAGTCTTCTGTCCAACTCTCGCAACACATTAGCAACACTATTGACTTCAACTTGCATACCTCGTGTATTCAATTTACCCATAATAGTACCAAAATCAGCTTGTCGGAAATCTTTATGCCTTGATAAAGTTCGGTAAGCTGCAGACGCACTTATAAAGGTTTCAGAATCAGCAGGGGGAGGTCCAAATGAGTTTGGTGCTGCCTTGGATGCAACAGTGCTACAGAATAATGTTGACATAGGATCGGTTTGACATTGAGTACAAGTACCAGGGTTTCCAGTACATTCACCGGATGAAACACCACTAACAGATGAGCTAGGAGTGACGATTTCTCTAGAGGGACCTGGATGAAGAGCTGGAAGCTTTGAACTTGAATTGGTCCAGTTATTAGTATTAACTAAAGGTGGAAGAGTATTTTCTTCGATATCAGCTAATGAAGCATTTTCTTGACCAGCAGTCTCCGCACATACACAAGGAGTTCCTTCAGAACAGAATCCACATCTATCAATAGGCATTCGAACATTACTTTCAGGTTTGCTAATAGATAGTGCTCGCGGAGGAGCAATAGACATTTTTTTAGCCTTAGACGGCCGTGAGTACATTTCTGTAAAATCAATCTCATATTCATCAGTATTGTTGCAGTTATCCCCATTATTAGTATTGCTCACAGTAGTTGGCGAGATAGCAGAAGAGTGTCTATGTCTCTTAAGAGGAACAGCATCGGCAGTCACATTAACCTGTTGAGAAGATGCACTCTTAATACCAACTGCCTCACAAATACAGTCATCTTTGATACAGACAATACATTTATCATCAGCATCTTTTTTCTCAGGTACTGGAAGTCGTTCTTCAAGAACCCTGTCCAAAACATCCATAGGTGACTCATGACTAGACATAGCAGGCGAAGCCATTTGGAAAGAAGAGTTTTGCTTTGCTAACTGAGAGTGCAGCTCTCGAAGGGAGCGCCGTAGCTCCTCATTTTCACGAACAACAGACTTTAGACGAGCCTCTAATTTAGATTCTCTCTCATCTCTTTCTTTGTTAATCATTTGGATTTTTTCTTCCAATTCACCAACCATAGCCGCTCTTCTTTCTCGGAACGCTCTTTGAGCAGCTCGGTTTTGAGCTTTGCGTTTGTTCTGAGGTGTATCAGCAGAAGGCTTACGACCAGGCTTGGGTCTAGGGGGCAACACCCATACTTTAGAAGTAGAAAGTTGAAGTTTAGGTTCAGAAGGAGTAACTGCCCCTGGAGATTCAGCGGATAAAGATGTTTTAGCAACTAAGACTGGTTTGGGTGCAACACCTGGCCTTGGAGCAACGGCAGCAATGGACGGTGCAATCTTAGACATCTTTCCCGGACACACCACTACCAAGGTGCTTTTATAAATTAAATGTGATAATACAAACAAAGAAAAAATAAACCTTCTTAAAGTATAGTTGAAAGAAATTTCAAGTGAGGACTTAATAAGAGGTTTTACACCTTACAAAAACCCACAGAGATTTAATCCCTCACCTGTTAAATGCCAACAACAATACAACAAAACAATAAAAAATCTATGGGACCGACAGACGGGAAATATTTAAACCGAATTTAAACAAATATCACTATCGGTAAATTTTTTGCCAAAGTTATAAACAGTCCAAATGGCAACACTGGTTGTATATATATGATTGATTAGATATACAAAAGAAGGAATAGATTGATCAGATTTGATTTGATGAATCTGATAATCACCAGTAGAATGTGGTCCGAGTGGACGCTGATTGGCTTGTTGGCCACCGCACTCAGTCATATTTCCTAATTAGGAAAGGGCTGCTGATTTTATCTGATCGTTTTATCTATTTCATCAGCGGCCTATGTGACTGTTGCCGGTCCGGACTCGGGTCTAGCTGCTATTCTTTTACATGCAAAAAGTAATTTATGTATTAATTGAAGAAAATTATATTATAAAATTTAACTAATGTAGTAAACTTTGGATGGTTGGTGTAGAGTTTGCTAAATATTGGATGTTGTAATGAATACTAGGCAGTGTTCAAATAACTGCAGAATTTTCAACCACTTAATTAAACCTGTTTAAATCTGCTTCTTGTTAGCATTTATCTATATAGAAATCTGAAACACTGCAAAATGTACATTATTAGTAAACCGTGCATTTATGGACCAAGTTTCTCCGCAGCTGTGCTATTTTTTTGCCAAGTAGTAGTGAGTAACTTTTCGAGCTATGTGAGCAATAATAGTCAGAACTCCGGGATGGACATCCGCCTAACTGAGTTAGTATAATACTGTAAGTTACAATAACCAGCAAGCATCTCGTATCCATCGGTTAGACGGCTATTAAAGTGGGCAATGCTGCCTATTTTAATTCATTATTACTTGGGATAACGTCATTTTCATAGCCTGAACATTTTATACAGCTCAGCTATTGAGAACTTTATGATCGAGAAGTTACTATCTTGTTTGTATTGTGAGCATATGGGCTTTAAAAATCAGACTCGTAAGACGACTAGAATCAGTTCTACTAACTTCAGAGGAACTACGTAACATACTGACTGTTACTTAAAGAGTTAATTAATCTAGCAGTTTATTTGCTCTGCGGCCTATATCACTCTAAGTTATAGTTTAGGGCCCAGATATCTGACATATGAATGTGTATGTCGATGTACACCTACGCAGTAATTACTTAAGTTAGTTAACGTACGTTATGTTCATTAATCATGTGATTTATTTAGAAACATCACATGACAAACTAATGCTATTAACTATCATTAGATCTCACTGAGATCAGGTTAGGAACCTCCAGATAAGGATAGCGGTGAAAAATTAATTTTAACTATTATCAATGTTTAGGTTAAAAGCTGGAGAGAGGTATTTATCTACCTTACAAAGGCTGATACAAACTGATTACCGATATAATGGTAGTAAAGTTTGTAGAAACCACTTTAGTAGTGGTTTGTATATGTTAAAAGACACCTCCGATGGTTTAGAACTAACTAGTATTCTGGAGAATGAGACGTTAAGAGATATACGAAAATATAACAACAATAAGGAAACTACTATATCTACTGTGAAACAAAGACATTCAAAAAGTAATTCCAGAAATAATGATTCTCGAAATAGTATCAGACGGCCTAGGTCATCTAGATACAAAGGTAGTAGTAGCAATCTTGATGGAAGGAGAAGGAACAGATCAAAGGATGCACCAAAAGATGAAAAAACTTTGAAAACTCCTCAGAGAAAAGAATCAATTCAATCTAATAAGGGTAAAACTACTGCTAAAATTGCTTCACAATCTGACAAACAAAAGGAGAATAGCTCTTGGGAGAGTGTAGAGCAAGGTAATGCTAAATCCAGTGACGAGAGAATGACTGATATAAAGGTAAATATTAGAGATATTTTGACATCAGGAAAGGGTGATCAAAAATATGTTAAATCCAATCGAAATGGATATATCAACGGATATAGAAAAGACGATAATGACTATCAGAGAAGACAAGAAGTGATAACTCCAGAAATGGAAGAAGTTCTTAAACCATTTATTAACTTTGTTCTGTCAGAAACTGAATATACCAAAAATTTCGAGATGGAATCTGGTAAAATCAAATATGAAGCTGTGGATGTTCCTGACCAGGCCCCTGTTCCTAAGTTAGCACATAACCTGGACCGGGTATTATTTAGCCCTGGAGTACATGTTCTTAAAGATAGAAGGACTAATGTCTACAATTTCACACCATATTTAGAAAACATTATGTCTATTAAAGATTTCGACTTTGACTATATTGCCAAATACGTTCCATCGGGTAAAGATGCAAAGCTTTCACAGATTGCAAAAGAAAAAGACCTTAAATATACTGGATCTACAAGTAGTTTGACCGGAATCCTAACTCAGATGCATCACTTATTATCACATAGAAGAACACCCCATACTATGTATCTATCTAAGTTCTTCAACAGCAAAAAGCCCCAGTTCTCTGCTATTCAAAAAATGCCAGTGTCAGTATTTTTAAGATATAATCCTAAAACTGATACATATTCTGTTGATTCTGATAAATCATTATCCGGGGATATTATCGTTTCTGTACTAGGCCATCAGTTAGAAGCTCTTCTGACTACGCCTGAAAAAGAATTTGAGAATTACAGACGAGATTTATCCCACAAGCTTGATAAATCATCTGTCAACGCCTCAAATACTTATAATTATACTGAATGTGAAGGTATATTAATGAGATCACAACTTGATTGTTATGACTCTAGGTTACCAGGCACAGGTATGTTTGACTTGAAAACTAGAGCGGTATGTGCTGTCAGACATGATATGGACTATGCCCAAATTCATGATGGTTCAAACTACCAAATAACCAAGCTTGATGGAGAGTTTGAATCATATGCTAGAGAATGGTTTGAATTGATTCGATCTACTATGCTCAAATATTCTTTGCAAGCACGCATTGGTAGAATGGACGGTATATTTATTGCTTATCATAATATTAAGAAGATGTTTGGATTTCAATATGTACCATTGGAAGAGATGGATCGAATTTTCCACACTTCAGATTTAATTGATGAGCCTAGAAAATCCTTGCATGATGTAGACTCACCAAAAGACTATGTGCCTTTGGATGAAGATATGACTGCCAATGCATCAAACATTGCTGATAGTGAATTCCGATTATCAGTTAAATTAATGAGACAGATATTTGACAAAGTGATCAAACGTCACTCAAAGGAAGATCCTGCTGCTTCGTTTAATCTCGTATTTTATACACACAGTCCAGCAAAAATGCTAGTATTTGCAAAGCCAATCCAAGAATGTCATATTAATGTCATCCAAACTACTGGAAAACCCGCAAAATTGCCAGTTAAGAAAGCTAAAGGGGAGAAAATGTTTGACAACTATCAAGATAATGCCGATCCTAATACCATATACACATATGCCAACCTGAACTGTGATGTTCTTCCTCCAGATGTCAAAGTATTTGAATTAGAAATTCGAAGTTACGTTAATGGGGTGCACGTTCCGGCTAATAGACACCCTCATCTTTCTTCGCCTACAGATAACTGGAAGGTTCAATGTCAAATGACAGAAATCAGTGGTGCCAAAGCTACTGAATTATATACAAAGGCATTCAGAGGCAACAGGCAAGTCAACCGAATTACCTCTGAAGTGCAGATGGAGAGATTCTCAGATGAGAAAGAGGAAGAAATTAGACTAAAAGCGTTAGAGAAGCTTGATGTTCCTACTGCTAAGCAGGAGTATATGCGATACCTCGGTTTCAAAGGAGACAAGCAACAACAAGAATGGGAGGCAGACCATGGCCATAAAGATAAGCTGCAATGGTTTCCTAAAATGTAAATAATAATCTAAAAAATATTTATTAGCGATTCTTGACCTTTTCTAGTCGGGATTGCCGTGTTATACTGTATCTGTATCCATATGTACCACCTACTACGTCTAGATTAGCTGTTAGCAGGACTTGTGATAGAGGAACAGGGACAAGAATATACACTGTATGTACATATAATATCTATTAACTATTATTAAAATAGCGCCAGTGATTTCTACAATAATCAAATTGAGAATTGAAACAATCCTATTAATACATTACAATAAATATAAACCAACCATAAAAAAAAAATTACATCCTCTGAACCAAGAAACACATCACTCACTAAAAAAAAAAGAAAAAGAGGTATATAAAAGGTCATCAAAAAGCAAAAAAGGAAAACAACGCTAAAAAAACAGAAATTAACAACTCGTCACATTAAACAAACCAACCGAAAAGGTAAGTAGGTAGTTTATTTTGCAGCAGT
The DNA here is from genome assembly GCA_030572735.1 of Sugiyamaella mastotermitis. NCBI lineage: Eukaryota > Fungi > Ascomycota > Dipodascomycetes > Dipodascales > Trichomonascaceae > Sugiyamaella > Sugiyamaella mastotermitis. The sequence goes on from JAJMBN010000025.1 coordinate 16,226, forward strand.
CTTCTTCTTAGGAGCAGCTTTCTTTACAGCGGCCTTCTTAGGAGCAGCTTTGGTAACCTTAGCAGACTCGGTCTTAGGCTTGGTAGCCTTAGAAGAAGCCTTCTTGACAGCAGGCTTGGATTCCTTCTTTACAGCAGACTTCTTAGGAGCAGCCTTAGTAGTCTCCTTCTTAGTAGCAGCAGTCTTCTTAGGAGCAGACTTAGTAGCCTCCTTCTTGACAGGGGCCTTCTTAACAGCAGCAGCCTTCTTAACAGTTTTCTTCTCAGCAGGTTCCTTCTTGGCCAACTTGACAGGACCAGAAGCACCCTTGGGTTGCAAGAAATCACCAGTAGCGACACCTCTTCTCAAAGCAGCATTGAACAAAGACTCAAAGTTAGCAGCAGTGATATTGTGATTGCTTTGAATGTACTTCTTCAAAGCTTGTCTACTAGAACCGTTTCTTTCCTTTAATTGGACAACAGCATCCTTGATCATATCTATTCGTTATGGTTAGTCTTTGTTATTGTTGCATTTCTTGGTTTTGAAACATACCTTTGTAAGTAGGATGAGCAGGGGGGGCCTTCTTAGAGGCAGTAGTCTTAGTGTCCTTCTTAGCAGTTGCAGCGGCGGCCATTGTTAGTTAATTGGAATTAATTTTTTTTTCTCGATTATATTAAGAAATATAGATAAGGAAAAGGAAAAAGGAATTTAAATGAGATGGGTCGTGGTGCTCTATTTATACCAAAGTGGGAGGAGAGACTGGGACTTTTTGGTCGTATTGGCTGGCAACTGTGGTCCCCCAGCTGCTGTCTGTTGTTACGTTACATGCTGCGCTCCAACCCAATCCATCCGAACACCCCCTTTTGAGTCTCAGCATAATTTGTGCCCATCATGTCTTGCAACTGCTATTGGATAGTATAATTTGGTTAGTGATATTTAATCCATGTTGGGAGACTTTGATTGGTTGGTGCGGGTTATATCAGTAAAGAAGCAGCCATCCACTCAAAAAGAAACTTAGTTGTTTATTTCTACTATCATTCAGTATATTATCGATAGCGGGGGTTATTTTATTTTATTATTTAATGATATATTAATTTAAAAGAGTATTTTTTTGTAAATTTCAAAAGATTTCCTGACAATTCCGCATTCGAAATCTTTGGATTTCATCAGTTTAATTGCAGCTGGCAACGATAGAAAAATCATTAGCCCACTGAAATATGCGTACTTGATGATTATGTTTACAATTTTTCATGTTGGACTTGCCCATCACTAGATTGCAAGTTGATATTCTGATATTGAATATCACTATAACATGCTATTATCACTTTAATCCGTAAATTATGCTTGAATATATTATATTAACGGAGAATTTCCATATCATATACCCTAATATTTGCATATGCTTGTACAGATAAATTATGAGATGTTAGGGTATATGATGAAGAAATCAACAACTTAAAAGCGGAATCTGAAGATGGTACGGCTTTACATCTAAACATCATAAACAACACAGAATAGCACTTCACCATTTCACCCCTTGTGCTTTACACCCAATCTATGATACAGCAATTGAGTTTAAATTAGATGCTTCATTGTTTTATACTTGTTAAGTTTTATAATTTTATGATATTTTGGTCCTTTTAGTTACACTGAAACACAACCTACAAATAAGTAGCTAATAACAAACACCGTCGTGGTGATACTCCACTTGAATATCTCTTGTTTACTTCCTGTTTTTAGTGCTTAAAACTAACTGTACTCACTCTATACTGGCTCACACTGGCTTACACTGGCTTACATTGGCTTACATTGGCTTACACTTGCTTTCACCATCGGTGACAGCTGCTTAGTATGAGAGATTGGGAAGTGGAGAAACATCACATGTAAACAAAGACTAACTAGATGCAGAAAGTAAAAGCCACCTTCCTGTATTTGATTTCAGAACTTCGATAATTTATGACAACATCCAATATTGCTGGTAATCAAACAACCTGATACAATTGGGAGCTAAGTTATACAGTATAGCTTTACTTACCTAGTAGATATACATATAAGTTACGGTACCAAAGCGGCGCACGAATCCGGTACTACCGTTGTAGATAGCAACATGTGGTCAAGTGCTATAAGTTCACCCAACAGGCAACCCGTCCCAATTCTAACAATATACAAAACAGTTCGCTGTTTTTAGATATTTGTATACTACCAGTGCAGCAAAATACCTGACTTTTGCTGTCATATTAAATAGCACATCGTATCAGTACATGAGGGATAGGGCCTCAATACGGTACTAGTAAGTAAGTTAACCTGTTACTGTAATTAAATCTGGGCTGATGATGTTTAAAAGTTAGTTGAATGTTTGCATATTTTATGTTATCTTTGCGTATACAAAATGCGTCTTTAGGGTGTTACTCTAGCAACGCTTGTTTAATATCACATACCAGATGAACATGACAACGAAGCAAACCAAGAAATAACTTAAAATATAGTGAAAATAAATGAGAAATAAATGAATTGTTATTGATTAGATACATTGGATATTTGTTTTTGGGTTTATATCTGTAATTAATAAAATCATTACTCAATGATCATGCAAAATGTAGTGGTGTAACTGGTGAAGCTTAAGATAACTAAGTGGATTGCTTCAAACTTCCAGGTTATCGGGAAGCGTTTAACCCAAAAATAAGTGCTAATTAATCACAAAAATAGAATATAGTAAAGTTACAACAGATTAGAGCTCTTAATCAGTATAAAATTTATATGCTGTGGAGCTGCATCTACAAAATATTAGCTTATTTTTCTAAAGAAGAGATCAAAAGCAATAACTAGAATATTAACTAAAATTATCTTTTAAATATATAATATTATAATTAGAAAAATGCTTTTGTGGCAGAAACTAGCTCGGTCAACTCGGATGATGATTTCTTACTGACAATCCCATCTTTTAGTTGAACAAATGTGTCTAACTCTTTAGAATCTGGTAATAATGCTTGCAGTTCTTTCAAAATTTTAGGTACATTTTTACCAGTAGTATGGATAAGACCAGGTGGTGATACACCAGCATGTAGTCCATGATAAATAACTACAGCCAGATGAAGCACCAAAGCAGCATCAGTAGCTTTAGCTAATCGAACTTTAAGATTATCAATTTGTTTAGACTTTGTCTTCTCTGCTCGTTCTGCTGAATCCAATATGCTCAAAGTTTTCGAGATAGCGTCTACAGTTAATCCTTCACCTTCACCAGCCGTTATATCAGACAGCTTTAAAGTTTTCTTTGTATATGCAATGAGCTCTTGATCAAGCTTGGCTCGTAGTTTTTTGTCCCGTGTGGTGTTTGCTCCATTAAGATAAACCAAAACTTTGTATCCATTATCTTCAAAGAAATCTTGAAGGAGTCGTCTTACTTCTTTAAGTACATTAGATTGATAATGTGAAATGATTTCTCTGGTATAGCCTAGAGCAGTTGCAAGCACAGTTGGAATGCTTGCTATTTCAGACAAAGTCTTGGAAATCTGATTGGCATCTGGAACAGATGATAGCTTTGTAATTAGAGAGTTGATTTCATACTCATTATCATAATCAGCAGCTACCTGTAGAAGCTCTTCGGATTCTACTAATTTCTTAGCTTTATCAACAGCTTGTCCTTCGTATTCACTTAAGATTTTAGCTTTGAGGTCTCTTTCAAACTTTGCATCTAGAATAAACTTGTTGCTATAAGCAGTTCTTATCTTTTTTGAAGTGACATTCTGTATAATTAATTCATACAATGCTGCTTGATCGAGCCGGCTTACATCAAGTACTGGATCAATAGGGACCTTTGATAAATCAGCCCAACCATCGGCATCAGTCTGCTTGATAACTTTCTCATTAATATTATCGAGGAAAGTTTTGGTGATAACAAAATTAGGAAGACTATCGATGATATCAAAATCCAGTAACGGCTTGTTGAGTTTGCTAATGGCCCGAATACCAGATTGTTTAAGATCCGCTATACTTATAATGCCATCGGATTTCAGACTTGCAAGTGCAGTTCGAATCTTTTTATCTTTGAAAACATCTGGTGTAAATAAACCTTCCCGGTCAATGGAACCAGTGGCATATGATTTGATATTTTTAGAAATAGTATTAATTATTGACTTTGAAAGCTCAGATCCTTCTTCTGGTAAAATGCTTTTGATATTTATAGGTTCTTGTGCCGAATTAAGAGCTGTTGTAGCATCTTTTATTGCTTGATCATATTTGTCTTTTGAAACCAAGATGTCATCTATTGAAATAATTAACTTAGAATCTTTATTTATTAATGTAAGCAACCATTTCAGCATCCCAACATCAATCCTTTCTGATAAGCAAAATGCTTGAACCGGTAGCGATTTTCCATGTGAGGTTGCATCAAACAAAGCCTCTTTAATTCTTTCTACTTCACCGCTTGTGTAGATCAGATCATCTTTTAGGTAAACATTATCAAGTTTAATATCTCTAATAATTGGTCCGACTATATCGGCTGGCAATGCTATGTCGGAATCTGCACTAATTAAGCCAATGGAAGTACGTCCAGTGCCTTGAAGTTTCTTTTCTAAATCGATCTTTAGTTGAGTTCTTGTGACAATAGCATTGCCATCATTTGTTAAGTAAACTTCATCATCAATCAAGTTTTTCAATGATTCAAATTGATTAAGTACCAAATATTTAGCATCATCTGTTGAGTATTTGATGCCATATGAAGAAAAGAATTGCATATTGGTGCTAATAAGGATGGTGAAATTTCCACATGTCAGTATATAATGTATTTGAAATTGTCAGTGCGGCACCCACACAGAAATATTAGAAGATCCAAAGATTTTGGTGCTAATTTATAGTAATATCCCTGCAGAAGAATCAGATCTTCGGTTTTTATTTCCTATTTATTACTTTTCCTTATTGAATATCTTTATTCCATTTCTCTACAAGAATTATAAAGTCTTTTTTTTTTCACATCGGAAGTTTTCTTGAATTTCGTCTTACCACATAAACCCTAACCATAGATCTAGCTTCTTCTATTCTCCAGTATATACAAATCTAGGTACGCTTGGCGATAGCTAAAATAGATTTATATATTATTAATATATTTACATCTATTTAACTCCTTTGTAGTTAATAATTTCCAAGGTTTTATTAACTTAATACTTTTATGCCCCAATTGTCTATTTTGGCACAATGCCCAATCATAAATAGGTGTTCATTAACATCGCTGGAGAAATGTATAAAAACAAGCGCTATTGACTGACTACACAGTTCTATCACCCTCTCATATGAATTCACTTAACTTTCTATAAAATTATCTACTTATTAAATAAGGTCACACGTTCAAATTCTACTCGAGACCCGACTGAACGGTTTATACACGACCCTTAATAATCGTTTCAGTAGTTACACGCGGCTGGTTGCAAACACGCGTATGCAAATTCTAATTTACCCAAAATGGTAATGTAATTAAAGCTCGCGTCTGCCCGTGTAGTTTTTCTTTTTAATTACAACCATCCCACTTCTTTCCTTTCTCCAACATACACTCTTTCGCTACGCAACAATGGACGGTGATTTAGCTGATGCCACTCTCAGTGACAGAGTTCGAAAGTTCACTGACTTCTTAGGCAATGAAGACGGAAATACTAATTATAAGGAGGAAATTCGCCGAATGTTGCAACGAGGTCAAACTCGTTTAGCAGTTAGTTTAGACGACCTACGCGAATATGACAGAGCATTCTGGTCTGGTGTTTTAAATAGCCCTTCTGAATATTTACCAGCTGTCGATAAAGCTTTAAGAGAAACTTCTCTTGCTATTAGAGATCCTTATGTCCACGATGTAGACGAGACTTCCCAATTTTATGTCGCTTTTAAAGGAACTTTTGGTGACCACTTTGTCAACCCCAGAACTATCCATGCTAGTCATTTGGGTAAACTCGTAAGTTTAGAAGGTATTGTTACTCGATGCTCTTTAGTTCGACCAAAGGTTGTCCGATCAGTTCATTATTGTGAAGAGACCAATAACTTCCACGCCAGAGAGTATCGAGATCAAACCACTTCATTCGATCCAATGCCAACCAGTAGTGTATACCCTACTGAAGATAGTTCTGGTAATCCGTTGATTACTGAATATGGTTATTCGACATACAAGGATCATCAAACCATTTCAATTCAAGAAATGCCCGAAAAGGCTCCTGTCGGTCAACTCCCCAGAAGTATTGACGTTATTATGGACGATGATCTTGTCGATAGAGCCAAGCCTGGTGACAGAGTCCAACTCGTTGGTGTATACCGATCTTTGGGTGGTGGTAAGGCCAATTCTGCTACGTTTAAGTCAGTATTATTGGCTAATAACATTATCTTACTTTCATCTAAGGGCAGTGTTGCTAATGCGCCTATCAATGACAAAGACATTAGAAATATCAACAGACTTGGAAGAAAGAAGGATGTCTTTGAATTATTATCTCAATCATTAGCTCCAAGTATTTATGGCCATGATTATATTAAGAGGGCTGTTCTATTAATGTTGCTTGGTGGAATGGAAAAAAACTTGGAAAATGGAACTCATATTAGAGGTGACATCAATATCCTCATGGTAGGTGACCCATCTACTGCTAAGTCGCAAATGCTCCGATTTGTTCTAAATACTGCTTCTTTAGCTGTGGCTACTACTGGTAGAGGTTCTTCTGGTGTCGGTTTGACTGCTGCTGTGACTACTGATAAGGAAACTGGTGAAAGAAGATTAGAAGCTGGTGCTATGGTTTTAGCCGATCGTGGTATTGTTTGTATTGACGAGTTTGATAAAATGAGTGATGTGGACAGAGTTGCAATTCACGAAGTAATGGAACAACAGACTGTCACTATTGCTAAGGCTGGTATTCATACTTCTCTTAATGCTAGATGTAGTGTCATTGCTGCCGCTAATCCCATTTATGGTCAATATGATACTCATAAGGACCCTAATAAGAATATCGCATTACCCGATTCTCTTCTTTCTCGTTTCGATTTACTCTTTGTAGTTACCGATGAGATTGACGATGCTAGAGATCGTTCTATTTCTGAACATGTGCTTAATATGCATCGATATTTAGCAGCGGGTGCAGAAGAAGGTGTCCCAGTAAGAGAAAACACTGGTCAAAGTTTGTCAGTTGGAGAACAGCGAGGTAGTGAAGAAGCTAGTGATGCTGCTACTCCAATGTACGAGACTGCCAATTCCTTCAATCATGCCGGTTTCAGAGCAAGCAGTCGTGGTAGAAACGATGCTCAGATTCTTACTATGCCCTTCATTCGAAAGTATATTCAATATGCAAAGAACCGTATTAAGCCTGAACTTACTAAAGATGCTGCTGATTATATTGTAGCAACTTACTCCGGTTTAAGAAACGATGACTTAGGAATCAATCAAAGAAAAACCTCTCCTATAACTGCAAGAACATTGGAGACCCTTATCCGTCTTTCAACTGCTCATGCAAAGGCTAGACTTTCCAATCGTGTTCAAGAGAAGGATGCTAGAGTTGCTGAAGAACTCTTAAGATTTGCGTTGTTCAAAGAAGTGGTTGAACCTGAGAGAAGAAAAAAGAGAAGAACAACCGCTGACTTGGAAGAAGATGATGAAGAACTTGATTCTGATGCGGAAGATCAAGATGTTGATGAAGTCCTAGAAGATGATGATGCAATGGATGTTGCTGGTGAAGAAAATGAGATCACTGCGCCAAGAGTTACAACTGCTAGACAGAGAGCAATGGCAACTAGAAGAAGGGAGCCAACTCAAGAAATGACCCAACCAACTTCTTCATCTGGTCACAGCTTTACTCAGGAATCTTGGGCTTCAAGTGTGCCTGAAGGATCTCATTCTCAATCATCTACTCTTGTAGATGCTGAAGGATCAACAGCCCAAGGGGATATCTCTAGGTCGAGATTGGAAGCATTTACCAGAATTGCTGGTCAAATTTTGTCAGATGATTCCGTTTTCTCAAGAGATGATGCTATCTCGGCAGAAGCTTTTATTAATGCCATTAATAAGAGGATGCAAACTGAGGATCACTTCTCTGATACAGAAGCAAGAGCTGCGCTTCGTCAAATGAGTGATGACAACAAGATTTACTTCCAAGATGACGCTATTTATGTTATTTAATTCCAGTGCTGTTTATGATTGATTTATTAGTTTTTGTTTTAGTTCTGTCTATGTATTTGTATTATTGAAATTTAATCTATTATTTTGTTTATCTTAAAAACTTAATATTCATTATGATGATGTCGAATTCCATATATCTTCATGTCTTTTATTCGAATTTACATGACAACTAAGTTGTCCCACTATCATTATTTCACATCTATTATTTGTTTTTCTTTTGGACAAGTCCTTCAGGTCTTTCATCTAATCTAAGAGCAATGTCGCTGGGCTTGAAATCTGAGAAGAAGTACTTCAAAGTAATCTCGATAATCCAGGCAGCAACGAGGTCAAAGACCATAGCAAAAGTTATCTTGAATTTGAAAACACTGGTCATAGGAACTAATTGAAGAGCCTCGTTCATTTCAGGGATAAATTCAGTGGATCCAGATAATGCTAAAGCAGCAACACCAAGAAGACCATAGTACATACCTCTGTTTTCAGTAAGACTTTGCTTGAATGGTCTTCCTTGGTAGTTGACAGCAAAGGTAGAAACATGTTGAGCAAGTTGCAACAAGTACATAGCAGTATTCAAAAGAGAAGGAGAGAATTTTCTCTCCAAGTCAATGTTCTCTTCTCTTGGCTCGAGGAGATAGACTTCTCTTCTAACGTAAACAAGAGTCATAATGTGAATAGCAAATTGACCTAGAATAGATCCCATGATGTAAATGTTGAAAATACCAGGTTGGGGACGTTGCTTAGAGAGCTTTTCAATGGCCTTGGCCTTGGAGATAGACAAGAAACAAATGGAAATCAAAATACCTGAAGCTGTTGCTTGACCATCACCCATCTTAATACCAGCAAAGTACAGAACACTGAGGGTATAAGCAGTAATCAAACAGTTCAATGCCAAGATCTTGTACATTTGGATAGTGGCAACAAGTGTGGATCTACCTTGTCGAATAATATTAGAAATAGCAGAAACGTTACTAAGCTTAGAAGTGAAAGGAGCAGCGACAGAAGCATCACCAAGTTTCAAAGCAGGAGGCTCATCACCATTTTCCTCGTCTAACATAGCAGTAATCTTATCAGCAATGGCAGCAGAGTTATTGGCAGCACCTCTTTGGGGCTGAGATTGAGCTTTGGCAATTTCAGCCAATAACTTCTCGTCAACCTTTCCACCGTGTTGTTCAACAGCCTTAACATAATGAGGGTTAGTAGGTCCAGGAGGGTATAAATGAGCAATTGCTAAAGGAACAGGAGGGACTTGACCACCCCATCTAGTCATAAGTTCACATTGCTTATTATACATATTCTTCATAACATTGATTCTATTATTCTCAGCCATCTTCTTCATACCTTCTTCGGTACCATTCAACAATGCAACACCAACATGAGCTTGCTTCAAAGCACCAACGTCATTGGTACCATCACCACACATTAAAGTAACATAACCAGCATTCTTCAAAACAGTCAAGATGAACTCCTTTTGAGCAGGTGAAACACGAGCATAAACCCAGGTGTGTCTGATAAGATCAACAATGTGCTCATGGTTGTCCAACTTCGCCAAAGCATATCCAGTAACACAAAGATCGTAATCTTCATACAAGTTAACATTAAGGGGTTCAGAAGGCTTAACAGGAATAATAACTTTTTCATCGACAGATCTCCAAACAAGCTCGTGATCACCATGGTCCTCTTCGGGGGCATCAAGAATAAGAACTTCTCTTTCCACAATCTCAACTTCCTTGGCAACATGTACAGCGGTAAGAGGGTTGTCACCAGTGATCATAACAACTCTGTGGCTGGACTCGTTTAACATCTTAACAGTTTCAATAGCATCATCCTTAAGAGGACAGTAGAAAACAAGGAAACCTGCAAAGATCAAATCATTTTCAACATCCTCTCTAACCAAAGCAGTAACCTTAGACTCAGATAAGTTAGGCTCCAAGTACTTATAACCAAAAGCAAGAACTCTGTTACCAGTTCTAGTAAAAGACTTGTAAACCTCTTCATAGTTAGCAGGCAACTTGGCGATTCTGTGCCTTAAAGTTTCAGGAGCACCCTTAACAGCAACAAGAGTTCGGCCATCGACATTAGCAACACTTGATGATCTCTTAAGTGCAGAAGAGAATTGGAATCGTCTAAGAATATTCAACTTATTAGTGGGGTTAGCCTTACTTCTAACACGATCCTTCTTTTCAACAGTCCATCCAATACCATCTAAAGTAGTTTTCTCCATAGGGTCACCGACAATTTCACCGTCATCTAATAAAACCAAAGCATGAGCAGAAGCAAGAACAAGAGCACTCTCAAGAGGAATCTTATCAATATCGATAAGACCACGGATCTCATCAGATAAACCAGCGACACCTTCAATGACAAGATCTTCATCAGTCAAGGTACCAGTCTTGTCGAAACAACAGACATCGATTCTACCAGCAAAAGGAATTCTAAATGGTTCAGTACAGTAAATGTAGAATTTAGAAAGAGCAGCAAGAGAAGAGTTAACAGCCATGGTCAATTCCATGGGCAACTCAGGAGGAACAACGGAAGTGATGATTAGAATACAGTCAAGCAACAATTTGGATCTCTTTCTGTCAATCTTGACACCCTCAGTCCAGACATACCAAGAAGCAGCAAGCGCGAAAACCAACAAAAATAAGATGAAAAAATAGGCTTCCTTGTTTCCAGCACCGACTCTTTCAGTAGAGAAAATCATGACTCTAACCAAGCTACCTTGCGAGGTCTCGAACCCAGACTTGGTAACAATAGCGAGAGCACCATTGTCAGGAGGAGTAGGAACATGAGGCTTCGTAACTTCAGTAGTTTGAAGAACCTTAGTACCACCATACAAAATAGAATTCTTATCAAGGCCGTCAAGATCAAGGGACTCGTTGCTAGGTCGAAGTTGAATAGACTCTTTAACTAAAGGAGTAGACTCACCAGAAAGCATAGCCTCGTTAACAATAGCAGTACCATTAATCAATAACAAATCACAAGGTAAACCAGAATCTTCATTAGTACGAGTAACAGACATAAGATCACCAGGTAATAAGGTGTCAGAAGGAATTTCAATCCACTTCCCACTTCTGTAAACATAGACGTCGTAAGGTTGAATGCTCATACCTCTAAATTCAGCCATAGTCTTTTGACGTTGGAATACAACAGTAGATTCAAAAGCAACAAGCATAAACAAACTAAAAAGAGAGTAATACCACAGTTCATCCATAAACCACAATGCAACACAGAACATTTGGAAAACAAAGAAGGGGGCAACAGCATGCTCCTTCCAGAGCTCAGTAAAGGTAGGAACTGGAATATCAAACTTATTGAGACCATACTTTCTAGTCAACTCGGCAACTTTGTTGGAGTCAATTCCAGCAATCTTTTGGAAGTGACCAAGCTTAATATCAGGTTGGTCGATTTCAAAAGAAGGTGGGTTAAAGGTATCAGTGTCGGCATCATAAATGAATCTTCTCTTTTGGAACAAAAATGAAACTTCTTGATGATCAGCAGTATTGATCTTTTGGATCTCACAGAACTCGGGTGAACCGCTGTTAGCAATGGGGATAAGTCTAATAAGACTAGCTTCCTCAACAGACTTTGCATTAGAAGTAGTAAACACTTTTCGAATCTCAACATTCCAGAAAGGCATCAACCAGAAAAGAGCTTGGAGTGTAATAATGGATCCAAGGTATACATAAGTCCATTCGGGACCACCAATATATACATCATACAAGAATGTATAAACATAGTAGAATGCAGGGTACAATATCAAGAATGGCCAACCGTAAGGACGTAACAGTGTTGGCAAAGGATTATGCAGCGAAGCTTCTGCTATTACTGGATTGGGTACCAGTCTATTAGCAGGAGTAGATGCCCTATTTAATGAGTTAGTATAAAATCTCGCGATATTTCAATGCTTCTCCTTGGCATCATTTATAATAGTGGACATACATTATGAACTTTGGCCTTGACAAAATATCACCGAAGTTCTAAGGTTCAGGAAGTAGCAAATACGTGGTTAGAAAGCAGAAGAAGAATTCACCCACTAGAGAGCCGTGCGCCGCATACTGCCAGCCGTACATGGGCTTATCGCGGGATAGCGATAGGGATGAGAAAGAATTGAAAAAGGTTGAATACTCGAAAGGGTTTTTGTTTTTATTTTTTTCTTGTTTTTCTTTGAAATAAATAAAATTAAATATTATATATAATACAAACATTAAGACTAAAATGCGATGGAGTTTAAAACTTCTCGGAGCCATGCATCATCTACGTAGTCAAACTCCTCATTTATATTTGTGTCAGTGCTGAAATTTGTTGCGGAAATAGTAGGCTTGTTAGGAGGCTCTTGAAGTGTGGGATTGGTCTGGTCGGTACTATTGGAATGAGAGCTTGTGTTTGCAATCTTATAAGTTTCTCTAAGCGAGAAGACGGCATCGAAGATAATATTAGAAACGCCTCTAGTTTTGACAGGCTCGGAAGGAACCTTTACTCTAACCGTTTTATAGGCATTAACAAACTCTCGCGCTAACACTGCATTAGTAAGGGGATTTCGCTGCCGAACTGTTTCAACTAATTCATTTGAAATTTCGATTGCAGAAATCATTTGTGTTTTGAGGTTTTCTGAGCATGGTCCAGCTTCCAATAATCTAATAAGAAGAATAGGACCTAAATAGACTATACTTTTCAAGACTGAAAGGGGGTAGGTATTATACCGTTCAGTTGAGCCAGTAGTTAGTAACTCTATTGAAGTTTCAATAGCCATAGTGATATATTTATATGAATCAGCATATGTCTGTAGATCTGTTGTCACACCAAATGCTAATAATTGAAGTCTTCCAATCAAATATTCGATATGTACATATTTATCATTTTTAATTCCAAGATTATTGTACATTTCATCATATTTCGATAGGTATAATGTGATTAAATTGTTTCGAGAAAATGGCTCCAACAGCCCACTGCTGTTATTACCACTATGACCTAAATTCATCAATATTGGCTTCATTTCAATATACATGGCACACAAGTGTCGTAATCTTCCGGGAATATTATGGTTATGTAGAGAATTTAAAATTACATAATCGATATGAACAGAAGCAGGGATACCAACTCGACATGCATCCCGATAATTAACAATAAAGCAGCCCATCCATGTTGATAACCGTTTTAAATTACTGTATCTAAGTACCTCTGGTATCGAGCTGAAATCGGTGGGTCTATCTGGTCTATGTAGACCAATTCGGTGACCAAACTGTATTGCTAGACTAGCAAAAGTACTCGACGTATCATATAAGTAACTCTGATAAGGTATTGGCCAACAGAAAAGTAATAACAATGCTTGTATAACCTCAACTGATCGGACTGCTCCTGTTATAGCCTCTAAAGCCATTTGCTTAGTCTTTTCGCGGATCTTTTCTATAAGCAATAAATCATCACCTGCAACTGATATAATGGACCAAAACAATAGTGGACACCGGATGTACAAGACTTCACAGTTTAAGCACACGTCAATAGGAAAGTATGGTAAATAATTATCGAGAAATGCTTGGAATGTAAGGGTGATATTATCCGCTTGTAGGCTGTAGTTGACATTTACTGGCTTATCCATTAGACAAGGCACAACAACCAACGGTTCTGGTATCTCAGGCATTCTCTTAACTTCTGCTTGATTACTATGCTCACTTCCTGCCAGGGGATTTCCGATTATTTCGTCTTTTCTATCTAATAGTTCTTTTTTAACTGATAATTCTGAGCTATCTGATAATTTCAACTTCTTGATAGATCGTTTATAGTGAGGATCAAATATACAGGTCAAGTCTCGTTTCGCACATCTATCACAGATCCCAATAAACCCGTTGGTATAGGTGCATTTCATTTTGTTTTGACGACATTCTGTACACGCTTTAGCCTTCATTTTTAAACTCCTATCGTAGCTATTGGATTAACAAACCTGCACTTTTTTGACATCTGATTCTGATAAGTGGTATCTTATTATTTTCTAAGGATATAGTCCAAACCTTTTATAGTCCTTAATCTTGATAATATTAGAGAGTACTAATTAAGCATGGTACGGTAAGAAACAATCATTAATTGTGCATTGCGATATTTTTCTAAATATCGGAGTTAGAATGCGGAAATCCCAACGGCTGTCGCTGTCTCATTAGCTATGTCAACACCATATCTTACTAATAAGCTGGATAATCATTTTAAAATATAGAAATGACAGAACTGGAAAATATTAAGTTTGAGTTTTGAATCTATTTTGATTTTTGATATTTCACTTTGTTAAATATATGATTCGAAAAAGCTTATGTTCTCGTGATTTATATGTTTTAATATGACATGTAGTATAGTAGCTAAACAACTGTCAGTTTGAAAGCAAATTACATTTTTAACATTTAAAAATTTCAAAAATCGTCAGTAAAGACTCAAAAGCTTTCAAAATTGAAATTCAAAATTCAATTTTTAGTTTAGTTTTATGACCAGTAGTGGGAAGTTTCACCTAGTATAAACATTGACCAAAGTATTTCTAAATAGATATCTGGACTTTCATTTTAGTGCTGCGGTCTTATGATACTCTTATCTCCAGGCAAAAATGTCACAAGGTTATATGTAAAAATAAACTCACATAAGAGTTGTATACTGGATTCACATGATATGTTTACATCTTCATATAAGTGCTGATTCAAAAACTAAATTTAATCTTGATATTATCCTAGAAATGCAACGGCAAATTAGAAGCAGTGCAGAAAGACCATCAAAAAAACGGTAAAACTGCAAACTTCAAGTTAGGCCAGTATTACCTGCTATTATATAGAAGGGAGAGTGCACATTTCATTCAATATAATAGCAAGTTGTTTTTCAAAATATTCAAAGATGTTGGCTATGAGCCTGATTAAGTTTGAATAAGAAATAGTTGTACAAAAACATTATAATCTATTAACATTTGAAAAGCTCCACATCAGTTAATGTAAGAAATATTAGCTTTAAATTTCACTCAAGCCAAACTATTAATATGATGTATACCTCTATAGTTAAATTTTGAACCAACAATACATCAATGCTTCAACATATATCTAATTAAGCACAGAAGTATAGCCAAATTCCTGGAACGTAACTAATTTTTAAGCTCAGTACATTGTGGAGTTAAAAAACTGAGCCATAAATTCAAATTTATAACCCTCTGTTTTCATATTCTTTACAGTTTACTTGAGTCTCCTAAACACATGATAGACGAATGAACATATAACACATAGTAAATACTGCGAATATCTATTAATTTGCTAAATTGAATATGCCATAGAAAGATAATTATTTTACAGAGCTAGCGCTTAACTTCATAGGCTATTTTCAGCGAAACCCCGTTATCTGCCAGAGTCATAACTCCTACTGACATTCAGAATATTCTAGGAGTCACAGCTTACATCAGCAAATAATAAAATTTAAATTAAACACTTTTTACATAACTCAATCCTAATTTTCATCTCTTTCTCTATCCAAATTGTAATAGTTTTCATCAACTTCACTAGCTTGACGTTACAGATGCAGGTACCATTCCGTGCCGATCAACGCCAACAGCATAATTAGGTAATGATTCAAGTTGATTCACTTTGTTTTATAATAGGTTTTATAGATGTAAAGAAAAATAATATATAAAAATATCGTAATTTCAGATATAGATATATTCTGGAACAAAACCATGAAAGAAATTAGGATAAAATGTGAAGAAAAACCTCCAATCCATATATATGAACCTGTCCATCCCAATTTAACATCAATGTCAAGCAGGAGACGCCAAATGATAGCACGTTACGAAGCTTCGATTATAGTCAGGATAGAAAAAAAATAGTTCTAGAAACGCCAAAATATCTGGCTACTAAATGGATAGTATCGATCAGTCCTACATACAGCTCAACATATTCCAACAATAACACTTCTACCTATTCTACATACAGCTCAATGTTTTCATACTATAACTCCTCTGCTTATCCCATATATACCCTTCATAATTATACTGAATGCACCAAGAAGTCGTTAATTGACGGAGAGTTCAGTGGATTTCTCAAGAAACAAGATGTTGAATACATGAATGAGCAAATATTTATAGATGGAACACTCCTAGAAGTCTTTGCTCCGGGTTGCAAGCGAGTTTCAAGTTTTATCATCACTATGCAGTACTTTGGATAGAGAATATGTCAAAACTTGGTGCTCTGGCTGCATTCAAATCTTTAGTATTGGGCTCATGGAATGTTTTGCTACAGGATAAGTATCTTAAAAACAATATGAAAGAATTTATTCTTATCCTGGTTCCAACTCAGGCATGTCTTATTCTTCCAAGCAGTTTGAATGCTCTCTAGATGATACGGAGTCAATTAAGACTCTTATGAACAGGTTTAGCAAAGATAGAATAGTGAAGGGAGGGACTGGTTTTTGGGAGAATGCTATTATAGAAACACTTATCTTGGTTTCATGTTGCTGGTGCAGTTTAGTCGAGATAATTCCTATGTAGAGTGTTTAAAATACCTCACCACAGAGAGAGTTGAAATGCTACCATTCTGATCAAAGTTTGGTAAAGCCTATGTTGAAAGTCAAGGTGATAATATGAAAAATCTTCCTGGATATGATCGCTGGGATGACAATAAAGACAAGCCTAACGGAAGACTAGAATGGGTTGAAAGAAAGTTTGAGGAGATGTATGAGAAAAGCTGATCTGTACCAACAGGAATTTGAAGAGAACTTGGCTGTTTTAACCTAAAATGATACTTTACCATTAACTCAGATTGAAGATACGAATTTAGAAGTGAAGCGTAATGGTAAAATAATTGAAACAGAAGTGATTCCTCCCGGTATGAGAAAAGTTGACGATCCCGATGCAACGTTTACTACTAAATAAAAAAAGACCCTCATCTTATTCCTCAATGGATTTTTGATATTTTTGCTGATAAGCGAATGGTAAATAAATGTATTGTTAATGATAACATAGTCATAATGAACTGAAAGATGACAAGCTATTTTTAAAATGTATTAATAATGCAATGAAGGAAGTTGACATTAAATCGAATAGACTGTGGTTTAGGTTGAGACTAGAGCTGGTGGTATAAAGAAAGAGGTTAATCTTGAATCTAGAACTGAAAAAGAAAGCCAACAGGAACATAAATCAGATCACATGGAGGACGTTGAACTAGAACAAAAGGCACATAAAGAAGCAGCCGATAAAGTCACAGGAAAAAGAGAAAGAAAGAAGAATTGGATTGAGTGAAATTGAAGAATATTCTTAAATTTGTATAATATTTTATATCATTTTATAGATATTAAATACCAATACTAAGCTACTATGAATAAGAGATAAAAAAACTGGGAATATAGACCATATTATACTGCTTTCGAATCGTAACAAGGAACACGGAATAATAAGATCTATTAATATTTCAATAAATAATATCTACAAATAAATAACTTTATTAATATTGCAATAAATAATATTTACAAATAAATAACTTTAGGATATATAAATCAGGACATCAAAATATTTAAAAACGAGTCCATCCAAGACTGATCTGCAAACAATCTCATATCAACCTGTTGGTTAATATCATCGGTACTTTCTTGACGGGGGCAAGAGTCTCGAATCGCTCGCACAGCATCAACCATAATATTCACAGTTCCCCGACTATGTACAGGTTCAGCAGTCTTTTTAATTTCAAGCTGATCATATACTTGTATAAAATTGATGGCCATATTGATTAATCCATCTCTTCGATCTTGCCTTAGTTGCTGACTCATTTGTACAGTCAAATCAATACATTGCTTCATAATCGTTATAGGCAGAGTAAGGCCTTTGTATAGCATCAGCAACCGCTGCAGAATAACTGATGCTATCAAAGAAGTTTTGAATACCTGAGAAGGGAAATATACATACTGCTGTTCATAAAGGGATTGTATTAGATTAATAGCAATATTAGTTGCCTGCACCACAAAAGTCTCAAATCCTTGTTGGTCTTCCATGTCATTAATTAAACCGAATGATAAGACATATAGTTTGCTTGCTAGGTATTCAAATCTAATATAAGGATCCAAATTAGGACCTAGTTTGGTGTTCAAGGTGTTGAGAATAGTATCGTAATTGGACATGTACTGGTGAATAAACTGTAATCGCAAAGGTGCAGCCATTATGCCGGAGTCAGTAAAGCCAGAAAAGCCGAGGGTATTTGTCATGGTTTGATTCTGTAAGTATAGCCAGCATAACACTCTTAGTCTTTCTGGTACACGTTGGTTATCAATTGCTGATCTTAGAGTGTAATCAGGAAATACCGACGGAGGAACTCCAAATCTTATACTTTCTCTATGGTTGACAATTAAACATGCTATCCAAGTTGTTAAACGTTTGTATGTACTATACTGTAGGACATCTTCATGACTGGCAAAGTCTTCAACTGAGTTAGGACGGTGCAAGCCTATTCTGTATCCATGCTGCACAGCCATAGTAGCAAACGTGCTACTTATATCATCTTTATATGTTAAATGATGCAATGGCCAAGTTGTTAATAATAATAAAGCCTGTATAACTTCAACGGACCTCACGCTTGACGCGATAATCTCAGATACAATAGCTTTGGTCTTTTGTTGAATCAGTGATAAAAGCGGGCCAGATACTGAAATACTGAGAATACTCCAAAACAGTATTGGGCACCGTACATATAATACATCACAATTTAAAGAGATATCCATAGGTAGATATGGCAAATAGTGTTTTTGGAATTCGATAAATGCCTCGGTAACTTCTTTAGTAGAAATAGTAGTAGTTGGAGTCACAAACTTTGGTGTCATACACGGTAAGACCATTTGAACTTCTTCAACGTCAGGCACTTTTGCAGTCATATTACTTGAAGATAAATCACATAGTTTCACAACTTGGCTTGTGCGTTTTGGTGGGATTTCGTTTGGTTGCTGGACAGTTACAGCATTGACTGTAGATCGAGCATTGCTATAAATTTGCATAACTGTTTCACTCATACCAGGAGTTCCTTTACTGGAAATAGGTCCATTAAATGGATTAGAAGATGATGGATTACTTTGGCCTGATAATCCGCTTTGTAAATTGGCAATTATATTACTAGTACTCGCTGGAGAAGCTTGGTAGAGTCTTTGCTTTAGAGCTTCATGTTGAGAAGAACTTCTCCCATCCATAGGATCAAACCGCAGACTTGGGTGGTTTTGAGGACTTGAAGCAACTAACCCATCAATTGGAACTCGGTCTGATACGGTGATAGACTTTCCATTTGACGATTTGAAGGTTCTTTTAAAAGACGGGTCGTACACGCATATCAAGCCCTTAGCTAAGCACCGGTCGCAAACCTTACTAGTGCTAGTGCTATAATTGCATTTTAGCTTCCGCTGCCGACATTCAGTACAAGCGCTTGGTTTCATCAGAACCGTCGGCAATTTGGTAGATTCTTTTATTTAAAACAATTTGAATAGGAACCTTTTTATTAGCGAATATAAGCCGGAATCTCGGAGTTATGTTAATTTTTTGGAAATTATTTATGAAGATAACTCCGCCAATATTTGTCATTCCTCCAACAACAATAACCTGCCTAGCGGCTGTGGGCAACTAAGGTTAATCCAGCGGTGATAGGCGTTTGCCACTGGTAGCCGCGGGGCTATGAGGCTTGGTACAGTATAGGGACATGTCGGATATACTAACATATATTCGGGAAAATTGGGATTGGAAGCTGTGCATATAATAATAAGATATGAGATTAGTGAGTTAAAGGGCAAGTAATAGATGGAAATAGAGTAAGTTAACGTTAACTTAACGGTTTTGACATAAACATATATAAAGTAGTAGAGAGATGGCATGGTAAAGGGATATATTATAGCAATAGAGGGTTAGATAATAACATTAGAGGGGTAGAGAGTAGTAATTAAGACCATAAGAAAGATATGTAAGCAAGAGGATACCAGGAATTAGTTGGAGTCATCCAATAGCCAGTTACAGTAAGTTATATCAATATAACAGCATCCTGCGAAGCAGGATCTACCAAAAGAGCCAACCGCATGTGAAAGCCTAAAATGGAGCTGATACCTAATTGTGTAACAGTTAGTAGTAAGAATATATATTCCTTTTCTCATTGTCATAGGGTACCTGGTACATGTTTAATTGGAAAAAGGTAGATTATTAAAATAATTGGTATTTTATATACAAATGATATGTGTCAACAAAAATAATTAATACACAAATACCGAATAAATATTGGCAAAAAACCAGGAAATAAAGTCATAATAAATAGATAGAAGGTCTATTCAACAGAACAGAGAAACTCTTCAAGCCATTGATCCTCCATTGCAGCATATTGCTTGCGATCCAAAGTCCACAACAGATCATTTTTGGTATTTTCCCTAACTGCTCGGATAGCTTCGAGAATAACATTATAAACACCCCTACTTAAAACTTGGGTAGAACATTTTTTATCTTCTAGAGACATATATGAGCCCAGGAAGTTTATAACAACATTGATTCTATTAAAATTTGATAACTCATTCAGATCTTTGAGAAGTTCAACGGCATCCTGAACTGAGCTCAACAGTTTAGGGCGAAGTGACTGGCCTGACTCGGTGTCCATTAATCGAATCATAATAATAGAAGCAAAAACACACGTCATAACCATCTGAGATGGTAAATAGTCAACCATTAGAGATTTTACTAGAGAAATCGTTGTCATAGAGTACTGGATTGCCATAGCCGAAAATAATTTCCATTCGGCGAAATGCTCCATATCCCTCAAAAGAGCAAATGTTAGAATACCTATTTTACACATATGAAACTCCAGTAAAACATAATTATCATTATCATCCAACTCATAATATAGGTGCTCCAATTTTAATGAATACTGCTTGACCAGTTCAAGGCGTTGATCGGTATTTACTATGCCTGTGAAACTGTCTCCACCATGAGCGAGCATATTAATCATATTTCGACTGTGTAAAAATAATTTGCAAATATGACGAAGTCTTTTTGGATGATCGGGATTATTAACTGCATTCATTAGAGTGATATCTGGAATCAAGGCTGAAGGTAGGCCTAATCTAACACTTTCTCGATAACCAACAATAAAACATCCCATCCAAGTCGAAAGACGCTTATATTTACTGTATATCAGCACCTCTGACCGAGTACTATACTCTACAGAAGAGTCGGGTCGATGTAAGCCAATCTTGTATGCAAATTGAACCGCTAGCGTAGCAAAAGTGTATGATATATCTTTATCATATTGTCTCCCCCTAACAGGCCATGAACTCAGTAACAATAATGCTTGGATCTCTTCCACAGAAGCTATAGAATTAAACACCGTCTCAACTACCATAACTCTTGCTTTGCATTGAACATTAGGCCTCTTATTACCTCGGATACCTATAGCACAAATTGTCCAGAACAACAATGGGCATCGACTAAACAGCAATTCACAGTCGAAACATAGATCAATTGGAAAGTATGGTAAGCAATTATCAAGAAACTGCTGAAAAGCATCAGTAATCTCTTCCCCTGATAAGGAACACATAACATCAACAAGCTTTGAGGTATGACATGGTATTACTTGGAGTGGGTCGGGGATATTAGGATGACTGATGACCACTTCGCCACCGGGCCCTGTGAAAGCAGTACCAGCAAGTGGATTGGGGAGTCTACTCTTTTTAATAGCCTCTTCCAAATCCTTTTCACTCGTAGTATTATTTTTTTTCGGTCGTCTCAGTTCCCGCCTATAGGAAGGATCATAGATACAATTCAATAACTTTTTGGTGCATCTATCGCACGCTCCAAGAGAATTATCGCTATATGAGCATTTCAGCTTGTGCTGCCGACATTCCGTACAAGCTTTAGGCTTCATCAGAACTCATTTATAAAAGAAAATAAAAAAGAAAAATCTTAAACCTTTTGATAAACTCCGATAAATAAAAACAGCAGCAAATTTCCGGATACAATATAAATTACAAGATCAATTTAAGCATGCAAATAAACAAAAAAAAAAAAAAAAAAAAAAAAAAATTGGTTTTGCCTGTATGCGGAAAGCGGCTCGGATTTCTGAATCTAGAGTATTTGGTTGCGGATTTAACGCCCACTCTAGAACATGATGAGATTCAGGAAATCTTCTAGCCATTTTTCATCATTATAAGCAGTGGAAGTTGAATTAGTAGTAGTCGGAACATTGGCACTCTCGAGATATTCAGGGCCATATACATCTCTTACAGCTCTTACTGCGTCGAAAATAACGTTAGCAGTACCTCTACTCCTGACCGGGACGGACGCTCGCTTGACTTGTAAGGTAGCAAAAGATTGAAAAAATGTTCGGACAAAAGTAAAATGACTAGCGGGTCGAGCAGCATGGACTTCATCAATAAGTTTGGTTGCTATAGCCAACGTTTCAATAACACGGGTTTTTTGTTGTTCGACTCCAGTTGTCTGAGGCAGTAAACGCACCAATATTATAGCAGCATATAAAGCGCCTTTGAAAGTAGGAGTTGGAAATCCTCTAGTTCCGAGATTGCTTGCAGTATTGACTAATTCTGTTGCATT
Organism: Sugiyamaella mastotermitis; assembly: GCA_030572735.1. NCBI lineage: Eukaryota > Fungi > Ascomycota > Dipodascomycetes > Dipodascales > Trichomonascaceae > Sugiyamaella > Sugiyamaella mastotermitis. The sequence continues at coordinate 38,893 of JAJMBN010000025.1, forward strand.
ATCAACGGCAATATTAGTGAAAGCAACCACATCGGGGAATTGATCCATATCACTCATAAGACCAAATTGAAGTACTTGTAGCCTTGCCAATAAGAACTCAACCCTTAGATATGAGTCGACCTCACCTAATTGAGAATATATGATATCGAATCGGGATAGATACTGCTTGATAATTTCTACTCTTGTCATAGGATTCATTAACCCAGAAATATCGTCTCCACTATGGCCTAAGGTGTTATTCATAGTCCTGCTTTGAAAGTATAATGTACACAATTGTCGTAGCCTGAGAGGGATTTGAACATTAGTAATAGAATTCGTTAGAACATAATCCGGAACAATGATTGTAGGAATACCAATACGATTAGCTTCTCGATGATTGACAATAAAGCATCCCATCCAAGTAGACAGTCGCTTGGTAGTCGTATATTGAAGCACCTCTGGATGGTAACTGAAATCTTGTGGCAAGTGAGGTCGGTGTAAACCAATTTTATATGCAAATTGGACGGCCAGTGTGGCAAATGTATTACTTGGATCATCCGCAAATGACTTGTAGGGCAAATTCCAAGTACTAAGAAGCAATAAAGCTTGAATAGTTTCTACAGAACTTACCACTCCAGATATTTCTTCAACTACTATAGCTCTAGTCTTTTGTTGAATATATATAGAAACTGGGTCTTTGCACCCAATAGAACAAATAGTCCAAAATAGAACTGGACATCTCGAGTAAACCATTTCACAGTCGAGACAAATATCCAGTGGGAAATATGGCAAGAACTCAGTCATAAAGACTTCAAACGCTGTAGTTACTTGAAATGGAGATAAAGAATTGACTGCATCTACCAACTTAGAGCCAACACAAGGAATGACTCGAACTGGTTCAGGAATATCTGGTGGTCGGATTACATCTACTGGCCCATCATATTGACTACCAGCCAAAGGGTTGCTAACCTTAGGAAAAGGAGGAGCAGAGTGAGAACCTGGTGCGACTGTTGCATTCACATCAGGAATATACTTACGATTGCCATTAACGCTGATATCTGGATTTACAAATCCCCCGAAATAATTTAATGGCATTGAATTCGTTGGCCCTGTTGAAGATGGAGCCGGAACTGATAAGGGAGGTAAGCCTATAGAGTTTGTCCTGGGAATATCCGATCCAACACCCGAATGAACACTCCCAACTGACGTCAATGGACTATCACCGGTACTAGAACTAACAGTAGATGCTGAACTAGCACCTCTTAAAGAATCTTTCGTATGGTCAGAATTGTTTGGAGATTTGGATCCACCACCATTAGATGGCGCAGAAGATGGGGAATTCTGAAGGCTTAAAAGAGAGTGGCCAGCTTGGAGATCACTTCCAGAAGCTTCAATATGATCCCCTTTTAGGGTATTATTCCATTTATTTTGTGGGCTGAGACCAACTCCAGAACTAGATTTTGTTCTATCATTAACAACTTGATCATCGACTACTGACCGGGGTATACCAGCAGCTTCCGCATTGTTAGGTTTGACTCTTTTTACGGTTCGTTTAAACTTAGGATCAAAAACACATGTGAGCTTTTTTTTTATACATCTATCACACACTCCCATCGATCCTGGAGTATATGTACACTTTAGCTTGTGCTGTCGACAAGCTGTACAGGCTTTTGCCTTCATTCTCAAGAATCAGTGAACAAACGCAGGTCAGACCCAAACAAGAAACACAGAGGTTGAAAATAAAATAGAAATCCAAAACAATGATAACCGAGACTAGATATTCCGGGTACCCTAACTTCAGAACGTAGATACCTGGCTATTTGAAATATCGGTAAATTTGAAATATCGGACCGACCGTATGGAGTCGAGAAATGAAGGAAGTTCTGTGTGGATATTATTGATGATAGCGCCGTGCCATCTTCTCCGCCGGTGATAGTGAAATAATTTCCATGCTTTAAATTTCGTAGTCACAAATAATTCAACATGAGTAAACGAAAAGGAGGCGATAGAGGAGATAGCAAGAAAAAGAAGCTCAAGGTAAGATTTTTTGAAAGTGATTTAAAGAGGTCAAATACATTTTAGTGGTGGAAAATATGGTTGACTTTGAAGTTTCTAACATCAGTATGTTGCATCTAATAATATTGAGCCTGGCTACGCAGGAATATATGTGACATGTAATAGAGGTCATGAATCACAGTGCCGGAATGAGATGATGAACTTGTTTTCTGAGGTATGTTAATATGGATGTTGATCTGTCGGTTTGTATTTCTAACAAAAGTACATTGATTTGATGTATGGAGATGAGATCAAAAAGCTACAAGAAGAATCTGGAGATAGCAAAGATGAAGACAAAGAAGACGATATTAATAGTATTGATGATATAGAATCAGCTATTGCTAAAGAAGTAGGCGTGATGAAAGATAAGAAAAGTAAACAGCAGTTTATTATTCCTATTGATATCAACTGTGAATGTGTGTTGTTCTTCCGTATGAAACGTCCTATAGATCCGGCGGATCTTGTTATACGTATCTGTAAGGATGCTACTGAGTCTGGAATTAAAAAGACTAGATATGCTCAAAGATTGAGTCCAATTACTAGAACCACCACTTCAAGTATTGAAAATTTGAAAAAGTTGTCAGAGTTTGTTTTAAAGCCTCATTTCCATAATGAAGAGAACCAACAACCTTATAAATTTGCTATTAGACCTACTTCTAGAAATCATAATACTATTTCTAGAGATGAAATCATTAGAACTGTTGCTGAAAGTATTGGTCATGACCATGGACATAAGGTAGACTTGAAAAACTATGACAAGCTCATTATTATCGAATGTTACAAAAATAGCATTGGTATGTCAGTTGTCGATGAATTTGATTCATTAGATAGATTCAATATTCAACAAATCTATGAAAAGTTTATTAAAGCTAGCGTGGAAAAGAGTCTTGAGGGTAATCGAGAGAGTTTATCTGGAAAAGAACAAGCTGAGAACGAGACTACTGAGAGCGAGACTTCTGAGAAATCTTGAATGTAAACGTACATAAACCGAATAATTTATTAATTGTATAAAGATTCATGATGTAAACATATAATTGGATTCTATAATAACGGATAATTTAAATTAGATAAACGTTTGGGCATTAATTTAAAGAACAAGGAATTTTTTATAAAAATGCAACTTTCATTAAAAGCAATATCGAAAGATGATGGAATTGAAATAGGAATTGAAACTATCAGATTTGGTATTTAAATATAATTAATCAAAATTGATTCTATAGTTTGAGATAATATAACTGAATATTAAAGTGGCTGTTAATAGTATACACTTATTAATTTATTACTAGTTCTACTGTACAGTTTATAATAACTAGTTTGAAGACCGTCTTAGACTCTTAGTTGTTAGCGTTGATACACTACTTATATAACTATTAGAACTTATAATTGATATTTTATTAATGGATTCTCTTGATACTGTGCTATTTATCTTACTTTTAGTTTTGTTTTATTAGAACCTAGACTATAAAGTGAAATTTTAAACAATCAAATTCTTTTATGAGATTCTCCGGATATCAATATATTCTTCAATTCCATTTCATTGATAGATTCTCCAATATTTTTTGAATCCACTACTACCTACGTTTCTGATCATACCTTCGGAGTTTGATACTCATTCGGGCTTTGGAAGTAGATATTGGGCAATACATAGGTGTAAAATATGGACGACGAAATGTTTAGCTACGAAAGTCTACAGAAAACAAACACCAATATTACTTTAATGAATTCAACCTAAATTATATTAGATGGAATATAAACTGAACTGCCACGTAGCATCCAGAGACTGTTTCTAGAAATTAGGACTTTGGAGTCGTCAAGGTTCTCCTTGGTTTCCCATACTATGGGCTTTGACAGGTTCACGGGGACTCCTAAATGAACCAAATTCCCGTATTTTAAATACCGTACCCCTATGCGTCTATAAATTATCGATTTTACGATCCTATAACTCTATGATAGGAAGAAATTATAAATAAGATCCCGAGAAATGATTGTGCTCAAGAGTCTTTTTTCCAGCATGTTGAAAAGCATTGTGGGGTTTGACGGGCATTGAATTAATCAGAGCCCACCAAACACCATCAGAGCCCGACAGTCTGTTTTTTATAGTGACAAACTAATTTCCGAAGTTAATAAAAATTACTTAGCTAAAAAATCGATTTATTAAATTAGCATTTTTCAACATGCCAAAGCCCGGTGGAACGTTGTCGATAGTGTGGTATGGGTAAATGTCGAAAACAGGTATAAGCATTGCGGGATGCTATCTGGAGCCGGAGTTTGGCTAATGGTCAATTTCAACCATTTAATTAACAAATCAAGGTCTATTGGATTTCATTACCACATCTTAAAGTATTATAATTATTATGCCTGCTTTATCAGTCCCCGAATGGCTTGACAAGTATCCCAAGCCTAAAACCGACCAATTGACCTATGTCGACAAAAACGAGGTTGTTGACAGACTTAAAAAAGATGAACACAACTTTCTTATTATTGACCTTCGAAGGGAGGATTTTGTTGGCGGTAAAATCAAGGGAGCTTTGAATATCCCTGCTCAGAGCATTTACAACTCTGTTGGTGATTTGTATGATTTAGCCGAAAAGAATGGCTATGATACTATCTATTTACACTGTAGATCTTCCAGAGACCGAGCAACCAGAACTTACGGATGGTTTAAAGATATTTTTGATTCAAAAGGAGGAAAAGTAGAACCCAAGATTATTCGAGGAGGTATTAACGATTGGGTTTCAGGGGGTAAAGAGTATACTGATTTATTGGATGATTATGACAGTTCTGCTTTCCAACATTGACTAGCTAGTTTACAGTGGTGAAATCACTGGTGAGACTGGTCGATTGAATTACAAATGAATTGACGCTGTAAGGTGAATTAATTAGCTAATTACCATTAAAATATTATATATATATATATAATATAATAAATTATTAATAAGTGAATTCGGGTTATCGAGTTTATGCTTATTTATACCGATATAATCTAATGCATACAATGAATTGAAATCTAATCAATCAACATTGCAATTAAAATAATAGCTTTAACTTCAATTAATTTATATTACATAATGCTAGTCATTTAAATGCTTTTTTCTATTACATGTGAACGAGTCTCAAACGGTAACCAATCACTTCTAGTATTAGGTAACAGACCCATTTGATTCAATTTCCATACACCAGCAGCAATTGTTAGGAAATGACAGGCAACATAAGCAGCCATTGTGACATAGATATCGGACTTGTTGTTGTTGCTAATGAGAGGCTCGAATTGTTTGAAAGTAGAAGCAATTTGCTTTAAAGGAGTGACGAAGAACATCATGACCGTCATAGTAATAGGAACAATCTGTAATGAGTTACCAGACATGTAACTCATAAACAAGTTCATAGGCAAAGCTTTAGCAGGAGCAAGGGCCATTTCCCAGGCACGCTTGACTTTTAAAGTTTCATTATCAACTTTACGTTTAGGTTTGGCTTGAGCAGATTTGGATGATTTCTTGGTATCGACTTCATAAGTGATGGGGTTGGCCAAGCCGACAGTAGCAGGCTTTGCTCTGTAATGTTAGAAGATCCCAAATGGTCAAATTATAGCTTCCATTAATAGACTTACTGAGACTCTGGACTATCAAGAATATAATACCAATCAGGGAGTTCGGATGTCATTATGTCAATAAATATATAGATTTGATTCTAATGATGCCGTAGACTTGCTCGTAATCTGTCTACAGATATGAGGTGTGCGATTAGCAGTTGTGCGCATATTAACATATTTAGTCGTATATAAGGATGTCTTTTATGGTAGGGATTATTATGTATAAGCTAGTGCATTTTAACATTTTACACGTTTAAAATTTATTTTATTAATCAATTCGACTAATTAATATTCTGATTTGTTTATTCGATATAATGAAAGAGGATAAAAATACTAAAGTCAAAACTTCTAAAAAGAAGCTGATCAAACATCCACCTCCACGACTACTTAGTGAGATCAAGTCTAGACCTGTGGTATATGTTTCTACTAGTACTCCATTTGTGAGTGCCCTCAAGAGAATAAATAAATTATTAGATGAACTCAGCTCAGATAGATCCAACAAGTGGAAGAAGGGAGTAAAATATGTTACTGTAACTGGATTAGGGAAATCGGTAGATAAAGTGCTATCAATTGGTGTGAGACATCAGGAAGCCAAAAGAAAGGTTGACATTTTCACCAGTACAGTCAAGGTTACCGATGAAATTGAAATGGATAAAGGAGATACAGTAGAGTTTTCTAAGCGACCAGTAAGCAAAGTAGAGATACATATCTATCCTTCAGAACAACTTTCTGCTTAATTACGAGGCTAATAGAAAAAAAGGAAGAAAAAACCTAAAATTGTTTATTATGGATATGAAATCTATGAATGCAATTTTTTTAAACTAGCATCTCGGATTTCTTGTAATTCCTGCTTATCTTTATCCCCGAGATCCCAGTCTTTAGCCTTGTCAACAATATCAATGGCCTGTTGGTAGTTTCTTAAATAATATGCTCTCTCAGCAGCGTTTCTCAGATACCCTCGTTCAAGTTTCTTGCTGGGATCACTAAAATCTGTTTCAAATAGCCACTAGATTGTTAAATTTTGTGTATTTAGTGCAATCAGCTCACTAATACTTACGTTTTCTGTTTGGATCAAAGGCCCGTCTTTATATTGAATCATTTGTTCTTGGAAAGCTTCTTCAGATTGTGATTTCCGCCTTTTTGTTTGAACTTTAGGCATAGTACTAGGATTTGTAGGACCAGCTACCTCTATCAAGGTATTTACTGGATCGGATTCTATATCCTTTGCGACTGGCTTTTCATCCATATCTCGTTGATCAACTATCACAATGAAAAGTCTTGCGTCGTTCTGATCAGCTCTTAGCTTAGTACATGTTAACTTTATAACTTACTGTATAACTTTACTGTTAAGTTACATGTCCTATGTGAGGCTCAAAATATTTCATTGAAACACCACAGAGAGGCACTTGAACGCATGATTCATTACGATGTAGTATAATGACGATTAGAAGCACAATATGGTTTGATATTAAGTAGTATTTCCGTTGATTGATAACAGTTGTATTTTATGGATAGGTATCTGTTATGAAGGTGATTCTCTATGACAGTTGACCTCGATTTGATCATTCAAAATTTACCTAGAGCTCAAATTCAGAGGAGATAATCTTCGGTGTGGTTGAGTATTAGCCCGAGCATTTGATTTCCTATTATATTATAGATATACGTACTTCAAGTAATAGAGTATATGTAATATCTAGAACCTTTGTTTCCATAAAAAAAGAATAATATTAGAAAATTTCGACGTAAAGACCTTATTCAAATACTTTGGCGAATATCTCTTACTTGTGCTATACAATATCAGCTTAGATATTATAAATATGTGAGTGAACCGGTACAAGATAATTGGCCTATTTCACACGATTTAGGAACTGTATAATACTGTACAGCAAATTTCTATAGCAATGTTGAGCCTTATAATTGCTTTAATTTATAATTTCATTAACAAGGTTATACCTTTGTAGAATAATCAATGTATAACAACTCGATCATATATAATTTAGAGGCATATTGATTGACATTTAAATAAGATATTTTATAGAATTACAAGCTTATAATTCCATGTTGAAGTCAATATTGATAAAAGTCTCGGGTACAACATCAACAACAACACAGTTTTCCAAATCATGGCTGTTTTCGTGGACTAATACAGTGAAATCAGTAGTCTTTTGAAGAGCCATAATGGGTGCATGCCAAGTACCTATAACAGTTAGTATTTTATTGGTTAAACAATTGAAATCTTAGTTCGTTTTATACGTACCAACACCATAAGTGACAGTTTGTTCACCAGTAGCAACAAAGGCTCTGATGGTGGAGAAATCTGGAGCATCAGCTAAAAGTTAGAACAAAAATCTCGGCTATCTCCAGAGTCTCTATTAACTTACCATTAGGGTCCTTCTTAGCAACAACAACAGCATATGCAATATCATTAAAACCTCTTCCAAGGGGAAGGAAAGTTTGAGTGGAGTAAGGGTGTTTTTCCAAGACCTTTAATTGATATCTAGCAGTGCCCTTGACACCGTCGACATCGTACTCGATCAAGTGGTGAGGAGGCTCACTGTGGAACAAATTCATAATAGCTCTACCAGGTTCTCCACTAGGAGCCTTGTGGAACTCATTAATAATAGGAGCGATCTCGTCATATCTTCTGGCAGTACCTTGGTTAACAACAATACCAGTTCCCTTTTTCAACTCATGTCTAGAAGAAGCAACCGCTCCGAACTCTGCAAATGCTTCTGGCGATAACACTTCAGCCTTGATGGATTGTGAAGTAACAGTCATGATTTAATAAAAACGAGCTGAATTTTAAAATTTGAAATATGAAAAAACGAAAAAAAAAAAAAAAAAAAAAAAAAAAAAAAAAAAAAAAATTCAATCTCAACACAGGACTTCTACTGATATATATATTTGACCCCCAACTGATTTGGTCAGAGTTTTAAGTAGTAACTGTAAAAGTCGACCGGAGTGCAGTAACTTTTGTCATTTCATCTTGCGTCTAACTAAAAGTTACTGATAACCGTTTTGAGCTCTGGCCTGGCCAATTGGCGTGGGGGGCCTTTTGCCTATCGGGCATACAGTTGACGGTGTAACAACTTTATTACTGTATGATGGCTGGTAATTTTGGTTGTAAGCCCCCCGCGGGACTGGCGGCTTGGGTTACTTTATACCTCTAAAAAAGGTAGCTAGACCTAATAGGAGAACTCCGCGTTAGACAAGTATATCTCAATAACATTAAAGTTTTAAGCGATCTCCTGTCAACCAGATTTGTTTTTTAGTGTTAAAATATTATGTAGGGAACAGCTGTTTGTGGGTGAATGCTCTTGGGCAAAGGTGCGCACAACAGGTCGATGTGATCGGGGTAGTTGGCGCTTATTACTACTAGTAGAGGCTAATTGGCCGGGTTACTGTCAAAGCAAACTAATGCAGGAGAAATACTTCACCAACGAGTTATAAATTACCATAGCAAAAGCAAACTATTGCTACTAACAGTTTTTATACTCGAGGAGTCCTAATACATACTGGTAGATTTTTACAGTATTATTTTTAATACACTGTACGCCATACTTTCTGTATATAATAGAATTGCGGTTTTTCAAAAGAGAATTGAATTTTAAACATGTCTTGGAGTCAGGTTAGTTTTAAATTGTCACCCAGATCAAAGGGTTGTTATTTGGTAACTGATGAAGTTTTATCCAATATCAGCGACACTATTAAAGACTATAAGATTGGAATGGTGAATTTATTTATGCAACATACTTCAGCAGCTTTGACTTTAAACGAGAATTGGGATTCGGATGTTCGTGCTGATATGACTGATGCTCTTGCTAGAATTGCTCCCGAGGGTGATATGTATAGACATGACGCTGAAGGTAGCGACGATATGCCTGCTCATATCCGAAGCAGTTTAATAGGAGCCAGTGTAACTATCCCTATTAAAAATGGTAGACTTGCAACTGGTACTTGGCAAGGAATCTGGTACTGCGAGTTCCGGGCTTATAGACACTCTAGATCTATCGTTGCTACTATTCAAGGAGAAAAGAATGCTTAGCCTAATGAGGGTCTATTATGTATAGTGGAATACTGTCAATATTTAATGAATTCAACAAAAGAAAATAATATTAAAAATTAACTGAAGTCAATTTGTTTCGTATTTACTGAAATACAGAGTGGGGGAACACTAAACATTCTGCTACACTGTAACTCCATTATGTAGTTAAGGACCATTTTCTTTTTTTTTTTTTTTCTTTTTTTTTTTGCTTGTTTTTTTCTGGGCCAGATATGTCTATCAAGTAATGGGGGTATATAATCCGATACCATGAGACTATTTTAGGACCCAAATTTGTTTTTCAAAGTACAATTTTCTTCAAAATTACTAGTAATTTCTCCCTTTAGGTTGCAGTTTAGGTACTTCTGTACATTGTTTGACATCGCATCTTTATAGTGGTGGGGGTCACCAAGTGCATAATTCTTTTACCTTTTGTCCTATTAGTTTTATATTATTATTATTTATTTTATTTTTTATTTTAGATCATTAATAGGTTACTTGGAATGTGATGGCATACCCTAGTCTGAATTAAGAATAATAATTGCGTGATAGAGGTAAGCATATAATGACGGTTTTTTTAAGAAGGTTGTTCATATGCAGAATTTATCCGGATCTACTACTAGCTGTTAATGGATATTGGTGGGGGGCTGGGGGCTTTGGAAATCTTAGTTCTTTAATTAATGAACTTAGTAAACAGATTTGACATTTAAATTGTTGAGACATATAAGATTATTTCCTTTTGGAGTTCCTTATATTTAATTTTGCTTAGAAATTCCGATTCTTTGTTATTCATGATGGGTCATATCATCAGAGTAATTTTGCTTCTTCAAACGACATAAAAGTGTAATACTGCCAGGGGTTATATAATGTAGCAATATCCTTCCAGTGACATAAAAGGGGTAGTCTTTGTTTCTCTCTAAGATAGTTAGTGCAGACCTTTATTTATTCATAATCAGTAGTTCTTGAAAAAATTAAATTCTTCATTCGTTATTTTAACTTGCAATATTAATTTAAGCACCATAATATCCCCATGATAATAATAAGATTATCAGATTACAATATTACATTAAGACTTATGTAATTCATGCCATTATTCCATTTTTTTTATTTAAAGGGAGTTAATTTAGGTAATTAAACCTCCTTAAGGCCGAGATTCATATTTTTAATGACCAGACTAAGACTGTACGTAATACAGATCTTAATAATATATGTGGAGCCAAAAGTCAACCTCCTCCTTCTCCGTTCCCGTTAGTTTAACATCAGAAGATCTAGGTGGGCAAGAAAACCAAACAAACATTTTTACTTGTATTGATTTTGTTTTAGTGATATACGTATGAAAATCGTTTATTGCTGTTAAGACCTTACTGTCGCGATGAACCGAATATGTTTTATGTTTTCTTTCAAAATGTTACTTTTAAAAGAATTATCTCAGGGATCAAGGATTGTGATTAAACTCGGAACCACTGGCATTTGAAAAAGGATTTGTATACGACTGAAGCACCATTTGTAATTATAACAAAGAATACTACTTTTTCAATCTAACGCAGACATACTCGCACTTTCACCCATAGAGTAATATCACCAAGCGTACAATAAACAAAGTAATTATCGAAAGCCGAAAATTCATGAATATATAAAACCAGACCGAGATTGCTTTATGTCGCTACTGCTCTAATTATATCACTAATTTCAGAACCTTTAATTGCTTCGGACATGTGTACATAAGCCCGAATTCTGCAAGAAAATCAGTGTTCTCCTTAAGTATTTCTGGCCAAATATTAGCTAAAGATGCTTCAAAAAATTTAGTAATCTTTGCTCCATCTACTTCATTATCATGATTTCTTTTATACAAGCATAGACAATAACGTGATAATAGACATTTACTTTCTGAAATGATATAATATACCCGATTTAAAGTAATTTTAGAACCATATCCTACAACTCTAGAGGTATATATAAAATATCTGCTATTTCACTCCGTTAATAGGTTGTGTATGAAGGGTCTCCATTACTTAATGTTTTCTGGATTCTACTGTATTCCATCAAAGTTTGAAAAATTTCCATTAAACACTATATATAAATAAAAAAGGGCAAGAAAATTATAAGTGTATTTTCTGTTATAATAATGAATTAAAGTATAACTATATATATACCTTCTTTCTCCAGAATGATCATTCACATAAAATACACATATATGGCCTTAAACACTTAAATAGTATATCAGTAGACATTACATAATCTACAAACAATTTTAATAGTTCGGTCAAAAATATAAGATAAACGTGTTTTAATATAATTCTTGATACATGTTTGTCTGTACCTAGGATATATACTCATGAGAGAGATACCATACCATTACACTAATCTAACTTGGATGCAACAGCATGTTTTATCTCTGCACCATCTATATAGTCTTCAATTCTTGCAAATTGCTTAAATCCATCCGAGTCAGCAAATTCTAGATGTTGGTCTACATTGTCCCAACCACTGAAGAGTATAAACTCTTCTTTTTCGACGCCATTTTCCATTGTTTCCTTATCAACGCGAAATCCACCACTTACAGGTGGATGGCTAACAAAGCTTTCCAAATAAGTTACTTCATTATCGAAAGTTTTAAGGAATTGGTCTCTTTCTCCTTCTTTGATAAAGTATCGGCCAATGGCTATAACTGGAGCGTCTAGTGGTAGAATCTCAGTCTCATTAGTCTCTTCTGGAGGCTCAATGTCCAAATGAAATACCCACTCAACATCAACTTTATCAGTCAAAGTCTTTAAAAGGTTTTGGTTAGTGTCACTTGGGATCCACTCGCTCATATGATTCGATATAGAAGACCACCCTCCTAACAAATAAATGAACGACGGTTCTTCAACCTGAATAAAGAATCGAACAGGGAAATTGGAATACTCGTATTGAGCCTTTCCTGCATTTAGTAAGTCGGAGCTGACATCAGCAAGTTGAATGCCTTGCTTTAGTTTAAGAAGTGCTAATTCGGTGACAGCCATTGTATATATGAATGATAAAGTGACAAAAGTAGCAATGTAAACAATCCTTCCTATTTCTGTCTTTAAGAGTTCTTTCTTTATCTCCGATGGGTTTAGCCTTGTAAGTTTAAGTTATAACATTATGTTAACTAACGTTAACACTTCAACGATAGTCATGTGATAGATGGTTTATAGCGCTAGTGCTAGCGTTCATTCGTGCGCTCTTATGTAACTGCTTTCCACACACGGAATATCTAGCACGGCTGAAATTTATTAGATATAGGTACAATAACTAAGTTATTGACTGTTTACATCACATAAACTTTTAGAAAACCATATGTTGGATAAATTACCGAATGAAATCATATTATTAGTTCTCCAATATGGGGACCCAAAGACGTGTTTAGTGTCATTAAGTCAGACGAATCAACGATTGAGAGAACTTTGTTTAGACGATCATCTTTGGGTGGACATGTGCCAGCCTTTTTTTGCTCAAATGGGATTTACAAGCAAAGACATAAATGGCATAACAGAATATAGAAAGCTATATTATGAGATTAAAAAAACAGGAAATATAGTAAATAAGCTTCTGGATGAAATTGTGTGTGGAAAGTTTGAACCAGGGGAGTTTTATAGTAATGAGTACAAGCTAGTTCAGCAAATTTGTGGTTTTAGGGAGAAAGCTCTACCGGCATTGTTTAGTCATTTTAACCCACAAAAAAAAGCATCAACTTCATTATGCCATGGTTATTATGCTAAAAGCTTAAGTGAAGTCATTATTAGAAATAGAGGGTTAAGAAACTTGGTGGAAATATCCAAAGATATGAGAAAATATGATGCCATTGAACTATTCTTAGCAACTATTTTTTTAAGCTCTGGACAGGTGAGCTTTGAGATAATGAGTATATTATATGGTCCAGATCTACAGAGACTTAAACACCAGGTTTTTAATACGAGAAAAAGTACGTCAGCTATGGATACTGCGGCAGCATTGGGATGGGTTCTACAACATAGTACTTCGGTGGAGCTTGCTGGTGCTTTTAAACAGTTTGATTCACTGTGTGTTGCATCTTATGTGGTACTATCTGCTGTATATTCATATTTAGCTAAACATGTTGGGTTAGATGCAAAAACTTTGGTGATACCATACTGGACATTTGTATTGATAGATGATCCTGATAACGGTAATTATTTTCTGATAGATGTAGAGCAGAATTATCGTATCCGGTACCTTGAGTCGATACCTTTTTTATCTAAGATTGTTACACAAAATTTAGATCAAATCCGATCCAGTTCAGTGGAAAGACTTATACAAACAATTAATAGAGATTTATGGGTGGGACTTCGATCACCTCAGCAAGCTAAGCTTGTCAATATGTTCAGATATTTTTTCAGCAGTGTATTTTGTATACCTCACAGTATAGATCCATTTGATGCTATTGAAGGTTTCACTTTCCATGAACTATTGTTAGAGCAGCTTTCTGACTTAAGAGTTCTTGATAAATCAGATATTGACGCCCAGTTATCAATGCACTTTGCTTCAAAAGTTCTATCACCAAAGCTTCGCACTGATAGTGAACCAAAATTTAGCATTGGTCAGGTTTGTCAGCGAAGTCTAATTCCAGATGCTTATGTTATAGTGGAGTGGGATCGGACACATCGGCATACCAAGTTTGGAGATAATGAACCATTTTATTGGATTAAGAATAACAAAGAGCAGTTATATTGTCGACAGACACTATTACGTCCATGTTCTTTTGCAGATGAGAATGGTGTACCCCGTGTTGAGACTGGTATCGAGCTGGGCAAATACTTCAAGCGGTTTGATAATTCAGGAGTCGAACTTAGTCCCGAATATCAACTATTATACCCCGGGAATTGATGTTAGCTTTTTAGAGTTTATGATTAATGATGATATGATATAATATATTGAATGAAAATCTATGAATGCAGAATAAATAAAATAAATAATGGACAAAAATTTTTAGACACTGATCTGGGACAATTGATCCTTGATTTGATTGATATTCCATCGGGTGTACAATTTGACAGCCCTTAAGGATCCCGCACTAGCAATAGAACAAAACTCTGGCAGTTTTTGAGCTAGCATATCAATGGCATTCTCTGCCTCAGCTTCGCTGATCTTGTATCTTAGACTATCATAGACCTTCGTCTTTACTTGAGAGAATGAATAACTGCGTGATGACTCGGTCACATCCATTGTTCCTACCATGGTTAATAAAACAGAACAAACTTGAGGCAGCTGACTAAACAGGAATCTTCGCTGGATATCTTCAGGAGTTAGCTTTGGAGTACTCTTATTAGCCAATTCCTTAGCTCGAATTCTTTCAATCAAAGTACCGAAGCTCTCAATCTTGGTTGTTTTAATAGACGCTAAAGCAGAAGTGGACTTTTTAAGAACTGCCATCTTATCTGCAGCTGTATTGATACGTATATTAAGCTTCTTGGGAGATAGGTCAATTAAAGGAGGGTTCGGTCCTAAAAAGAACTTGCCTTTTGTTCTACACAATTTTTCAAATCGCTTAAGTCGATCAGTTGGGGATAATTTACCAAAAGGAATCGATACACGGTACAACTCAAACTTGCTATAGTTGTTATCAATCTCATAAGAGTCCGCATCGATTGATTTAATCATTTGTAGTTGTTTGAAAGTCAAAGTAAGTCGAGATTGGTGAGCAACTCGAATCTTTAAAGTTTCAAAAGTGATTTCATTATGACTAGTAGAGTTGTAAAAAAAGATAGAGGTGTCGATAGACTTAAAGAGTCGAACTAGTAATGAAAGACTGTTGGGTAATTGTCTAGACATTTAGAATCAAAATGCAAATTATGACAAAAATTGACAAAAATTGTATATCAAAAATGTAATAAGAAGAAAGAGCCTGGTAGACAAATATGTATATATATATATATATATAATAAAGGGGATTTTAGTTACGCGTTCACAGTACGCGTGCTACACGCATTACGCGAATAATAAGGTACTAGTCTGGGATATTCGGATTTTTTTAATTAAATGGTGCAGCCAGCCTGCACGTTTTACGCGACTATACGGCTGAATTGTAGAGAAAACGCGTTTTCTTGGTATATGAGTGAAGAAATATGCAAGAGTAAATAATAATTTAAATGAAAAAGCAAAAAGTTCGTCGCTAGCTACTGTATTTCTGGGCCACATTTTTTGTGGACTGAGTATTATTTATTGGCAGCGCTGCGTTTGAATTGCAATGGAGAAGTTGTATTTCTTAGTTACTGTATTTATAATACGCAGCTAGCTGGTTTGAAGTGAAATTATCTCACCTTATTAAATGAAGGCTCTTCTGACTCGTATTTAGAGTATAGGATTTAAGACAGAAGTTGTGTGAAGTCACTTCAAAATTACCTAACAATGCAGATTATTTTCTTTATCCTTAACAGAGTATTCAGACGTTGCTAAGTTGTAAGTCGTGATTGGAAAGTCATAAATTCATTCAAGTCTGTTGGTGTAAAAGTGGTAGGTGCAAATCTATTTTTCAGTGTACCCACCCTTTAACTGTTAACTGCAACTAGTCAAGTGCATGTAACTTATCAATTAATGAAAAGGCTGATTATTGTGATAGCCAGTTACGCATCATCAAAGAACCACTTAACGAAAATATTATTATTAATTAAATATTATTATTAATTAATTAAACAGTATAGTACAGGGTTGCTGACTCTAAGCATAGATGATGAATTCTTAGATCAGTAAGGCTTTTTCGCATCCTTAAAAGTCAAACCAATCAACAATGTTAAATATAATCCGGCAAAAATAGGAGGGAAAAGCTTTGCAACTGTCATCCAATCCCCTATAGATGTTCCAACATAATAAGAAAGTCCACTTGATAAAAGCAGTATAGGTATAAAGATAATAATGGCCCCTTTACCTAAACTTAACATATAAACAGCATCATACATATCATTGACAAGAACAACATTGACAGAGTTCAATTTATACAAGCCATCTTTCCACAACTCAGGAGTTATAATAACACTAGATTCTTTGTCTATGGTCTTGAGAGCACGAATCTTCTCAGGAGTTATACTGTGGACATTATAGGAAATATCCTTTATTTTCTTAAAGAGAGCCTCGAAATCATTGCCAGGGTGCTCTAAGACAAGAGATCTGTAGATCCGATAGCTGCTAACATATTTAATGGTAAAAGGATTTTCGATCTTGACTTCTTCTTCTTCGTTCTTCTTTTCTTCATTGACCACAGGAGCATCAACACTTTCTGTAATAGTGGCTTTTTCTTCAACAGCTGACATTATATATTAGGATCAATATACTGAAAATAAATATTAACAAGTATGAAGCAAGGTTGAATGAATTTTTTTGGGTTGTCTTGATGGCTGCCAACTGATAACGAGCCGCAATTGGCTAACATCCCCTGAAATGGCTTATCTTCCAATCATAAGGCGGCTACTATGTCATGTTATCAACCAGTCATGGCCAGCGAAGTCCTTGGTCCTATTCTATTATTAAAAAAAAAAAGGACAAATTAAAGTATTGAGGTGATAATTAAGCCTAATAAATAATGAAATGAAAAATTTCACATGCTTAATAGATGGTGGCGTCTCTGTTTTCCTGTTCAAGACAATCAGGATTCCGGCCTTATCAGTATACTTCAAGGCCTGGAAGGCAGTGTAAAGACTATGAAATCCCTTACTAAATTGATGGATTTCACGACTATTGCATAATTTTCTTAAATACAAGTCCCCTGATATTTATCAAATTAAATATAAAACGAAGTCGGTTTGTGATTATTTGCAATATTTACAAATTAACTCTCGATATTGTTTCAACAGCTCTAATTTTTACTCCTGTATCTGTAGCTCTTCTCATGCATTCTACTGTAACTTACGAGTAATAGTTACCTTAAGAGCTACTTAACGAGTTACAATGCGATTAACTTTTACACTGTATAAAGATAGGCGAAAGTATCCTTATCTAGTAGCCTAAACTCAAATTATAGAACACCCTCACCCAGCTTCTTGTCCCGTCGGAAATTTAAACCCCTGTGAACACAGTTGGTAAATGTACTTGCTACATACAATTGGAAAATCTTGATATCAAATTCTGATTCGAAATAATCAATGGTGTGATATTTTACTGACTCGCCATTTTCTTCTTATTTCCTTTCTTATAGATCCCATTCCCAGCCCTAGTTATTTAATACCAGTTTCTTATTAATGTTAAGTATAAACTAACCACATTAATTTAGGGTATTTAAACAGTTGGAAACAGTAAGAATGAGTGATGGAAAATCAACTACTGCTGCCAATGTCCTTGGTACTGTTGGAACAGTGTTGTGGTGTATTCAATTAATACCGCAGATTATTTATAACTGGAAGCGCAAGACGACTGAAGGGTTACCTTCGTCGATGATGTTCCTTTGGGCTGCTTGTGGTGTTCCATTTGCTATATACTTTATTGTCCAAGGTGCGAATATTCCAGTGCAAATACAGCCAGAAATATTTCTGTCTTTGGCATTAGTATGCTACCTACAGTGTTTAATATACCCTCCTAAGCTTATGCGCAAGTGGACCGCTTTAGCTACTGTTGGAAGTTGTTATATATCATTTGCTGGCATAGAGGCAGGATGTATTATTCCATTCAAGAGATTATATAATAATGGAACCACATGGCCAACTACATTGTGTGGAGTTTTAGCATCAGTTTTACTTGCTGTTGGCCTTCTCCCCCCTTACTGGGAATTATATAAACGAAAGGGACAAGTAGTCGGCATCAATTTTATATTCCTTGCAATGGATAGTTCTGGGGCAATATTTAGCACATTGAGCCTTGCTTTTCAACATGGCAAGTTTGACATATTGGGATGTGTTCTCTACGTAGTTATGATTTTACTTGAAGGGGGGATTTTTCTATCTCAAGCGATTTGGCTTATTAGAACAAGAAAAATCCGACAAAATGCACAAATTGATGAGGAATCTCAAAATACTGGTCATGATGGAGCAGATGACCAAATTCGACGATCTGAAGAACTAGACAATAGTTATTCAGATTCGCATTATAATAAATAGAATTCTATGTATTACTATTATTATTGTTGTTATTAATTATCTGGTTTATACAGGAGTTATCACACTTTCACAAATTCATCCTTGGCATAGTTATAGGTATTCATATTGAACTAATCCATTATTTTGAGAATCTGTGATAAATGCTTCAGCTTTAGCATCTATCAATTGCTCGTCAAATCCAAAATATTTATAAGCAGCCTCATCACCTTGTAATGATTTTCCAAATGTTATCATATGAATTCTTGCATTAGCATACCTCTCCCATTCAAGAGTAGAGTACGCTTCAATAACAAAAACAGGTATCTTCTGCACTTTAAACCACTTCTCATGTACCCAGAAGGCTGCAATTTTCAAATAATCTTGGACTAGGAAAGCTGACGCATCTTATACTGTATCCCTTTGATCCTAAAATTTCTGATGCTTTAACTACAAATACCATTTCGGATCCAACTACAATAATAGTCGAATTAGTATTTTTCTACTTCCTTCCATAATTAGACACCTTTATGAACGCCTTCACGCTTAGAGTATTGAGGATATTGAAAAAGGTTCTGTCTTGACAAAGAAACAGTGTATGTGCCATGGGTATATTCAATAGCACTTTCCCAAGCACCAGCAGTTTCTTCGTTATCAGCGAGTCGTATGTACAATATATTTGGAATAGCAGCTCTATAGAATGCAATAGGTTGATGAGTTGGACCATCTTCACTAGTACCAATGAATTATGGGTCTCAACATGGATAGCTTGAAGTTCTTGTAATGCTCCCATTCTAACCGGAGTTGAGCCATAAATATAAAACATGAAAAATTATGAAGTAAATGCGATACTACATCCTTTATTAAATACACTGATACCGTTGGAGATAGCACACATAGCAATTTATCTGATACCCTAATGGACATATCTTCCATCATATGACCCGGTATATAGAATTTATGAAGATGTTAATAGATAATTGCAAGAGTGTAGATTCGCAAAGACCGAAATGTAATTTTTGCTTATCAAAATAGTAAATTATATATAATTAAGATTAAAACCAGTTCAAACTATTCTGGTTCAATATTAAAAAGGTCCCTATTATCAAGTAAGATGTAGATTGCTATTGCACTCTCGTATTTACGTGAGCCATACTAGTTCTTCGAACTCAATTCTTCCAGACATTCTTGCTGGAATTACTTTTCAGGGGTAGAGCTTATAATATCTTCTTTCAATCTAAAAACGGCAACAAGCCATAATTCGCGTTTCGGTGAGGTTGTTGAATAACCATCTGAATACAAATTTCAAACTATGAAAGAGAATATGTGTTGCAGAATTGGTCGTATAACATATTAAATTGTGGAGCAAACTGCGTAACTTAATTCGTTGCAACAATTAGAGAAACATGAATAAGTAAAATTTATATATAATCTGTTTCAGTAGTTTATAAATCATTACACTCCGTTCCAGAGGCAAAGATGTTCGGTAGTAAGCATGGTGATTAGATGCAATAATATCTACAGTGGCCATAATTGTGCAATATTAGAGCTGAAACCTTACTCGTAACTAGAGATAAATAGTTTTAAACCTGTAGAGGATAATCAAGCTATGCATCTAGTCACAATTTTATGTTTATTTTTTTTTTAGAAAGACTCCATCTACTTCGATTCTACCATGTTGTCGAATATTCTTACAAGTCAGTATTATTTACAAGAAATAAATGACGTAACAGGTTGCGTATTTAAAAAGTTTTCTATTACAATAGAAGAAGAGGAGGATATGCACGGTGTCTGTTACTAAATCTAACGTTAAATCAAGGGATATTAATGATGTCAGATATGCATAACTCAGCAATGAGCTACATACTTCGTTGTTAACAGTAGTAAGTTAAGGTAAGTTAATTTTGATCTGCTGTAAATACTGTAACTACAAGTGGGGTAATCGATATTCATTTACATGTACCTTTGTAACTAGGATGCGAATCAGAAGATCCTCTCGGAACCGTTAAGGTCACTAATAGAGAAATAATAAAATAGAAGATCTCAATAGTTAATTCTTATAATTAAAAGCTTGAGTTTCGGAATTTCGATCTTGTACTTATATATTGGAATATTTTGAAAGAATCCAAAATAGTAAATGTAGGTGAAGTTTGGCATCCTAGACACTTATCTATAGATTCTAAATTTCTAATACATTAATAATATTTCTTACATAGTTTTTTCTCAGTACTGTGTTAATAGCACGTAACATCATTTGTTAGATCGGATACGACTATATATTTCAGATAAACATCATTATATATTACAATGAAATATATTATGTTTCATTAAGCATATCTCTATAAGTATAAAAGCTACTATAAATACCCAAAATTCTTTCATTTGGCATTTTTGGTGGTTCAGAAATCTTGACTGGAGGAAAAGTGCAAACTGTCTCTACATACGAACGCACAGGTCAGTACTAGAAGAGTATCGATCTAATGATTTATGATTTGCAGTAACCTGTCAACTTTGAGATAACTTACCTGTCTAAATTCCAATATACCCTATCTCTCCTATGTACTATAAACATTCTAATTAACTTAGTACAGTATCATTAAAGAAGGTATTTGAATGTTATTTATTACTAATAGTCCACCAAAGGTGTAGAAATTAATAAGTGATAGAATTATGTTCTAGATTTTAAAGACGTTTTCTTTTATGAAACATTAATATGCTACAATATGCTCAATTATATTTTCTCTTCATCTATCCTAATATTTATTATAAAAATTAAACTAATATCTCCGCAATTTTCCGCGGAATTATTATCATACTAAGACAAGTATGGTTGCTTAGACAACAGTCAATATAATGACTCCGGCTTAAGCGCAAATTGATAAGACCCAAAAGTTCCAAGTCTCAAATTTACCAGCCTTGGTGCCACCGAGCCGGCACCGAAAGCCGTCATTTCACTACATTCAGTGTCACGTGTACACGCCGCACTGCAAAAATCCTTCTACATTTTTCTTTATGAAATTTTTGCCTCCACTATATATCATCAGCTACCGCAGATTTTGATTCTTTAACTTTCGCTTGACTCTTTGAGCTGGTTAAAAAAACACAAAAAACCCCATTCCAATTTTTGATTATAAGAGATTCTTATTTGGTCATTTTATTGATTTTCAATTTGAGATTTTCTTGTATTCTGAATTAATCAAATAACTTTTGTCAAGTCCAATAGTTATTTTGTTTTTGTACATATTAAATTATTTATTCATACAAAATGTTGGCTGCTAGATTTGCTCGTTCTCCAGCTATTGCCCCCCGATTGGCTGCCTCTTCCAAGTTCCTTGGAGTTGCTCAAAAGAGATTCAACTCCAATGGTAAGGTTCAAGGTACTGTTATTGGTATTGATTTGGGTACCACCAACTCTGCTGTTGCCATTATGGAAGGTAAGATTCCTAAGGTCATTGAAAACAGTGAGGGTGCTAGAACCACTCCTTCTGTTGTTGCTTTCACCAAAGAAGGTGAGAGATTGGTTGGTGTCCCTGCCAAGAGACAAGCAGTTGTCAACCCCGAGAACACATTGTTTGCTACCAAGAGATTGATTGGTAGAAGATGGGAGGACAAGGAAGTCCAAAAGGATTTGGACCAAGTTCCTTACAAGATTGTTAAGCACACTAATGGTGATGCTTGGCTTGAGGCCCGTGGTGAGAAGTACTCCCCCGCTCAAATTGGTGGTTTCGTCCTTAACAAGATGAAGGAGACCGCTGAGGCTTATTTGGGTAAGACTGTTAAGAACGCCGTCGTTACCGTTCCTGCTTACTTCAATGACTCTCAACGTCAAGCTACTAAGGACGCTGGTCAAATTGTTGGCTTGAACGTTTTAAGAGTCGTTAACGAACCTACTGCTGCTGCTCTTGCTTATGGTCTTGACAAGACTGAGGACAAGGTTGTTGCCGTCTTCGATCTTGGTGGTGGTACTTTCGATATCTCCATTCTTGAAATCCAAAAGGGTGTTTTCGAAGTCAAGTCTACTAACGGTGATACCCATCTTGGTGGTGAAGATTTCGACATTGCCATTGTTAGAGACCTCGTTGAGAAGTTCAAGAAGGAGAATGGAATTGATCTTTCTGGTGACAGAATGGCTATCCAAAGAATTAGAGAGGCTGCTGAGAAGGCTAAAGTAGAACTTTCTTCTACCGTTTCCACTGACATTAACTTGCCTTTCATCACTGCTGATGCCACTGGTCCTAAGCATATTAACCAAACCATCACTAGAGCTCAATTTGAGGGTCTTGTTGACCCTCTTATCAAGAAGACAATTGACCCCGTCAAGAAGGCTCTTAAGGATGCTGATGTTAACTCCAACTCTGTTAACGAGGTTATCCTTGTTGGTGGTATGTCTCGTATGCCTAAGGTTATCGAGACTGTTAAGTCTTTGTTCGGTAAGGAGCCCAACAAGTCTGTCAACCCTGATGAGGCCGTTGCCATTGGTGCTGCTATTCAAGGTGCTGTTCTTTCCGGTGAAGTCCAAGATGTTTTATTGTTAGATGTTACTCCTCTTTCTCTTGGTATTGAAACCCTCGGTGGTGTCTTTACCAGACTCATCAATAGAAACACCACTATCCCTACCAGAAAGTCTCAAATCTTCTCTACTGCCGCTACTGGTCAAACCTCTGTTGAGATTAGAGTTTACCAAGGTGAGAGAGAGCTCGTTAGAGACAACAAGTTGATTGGTAACTTTACTCTTACTGGTATTCCCCCTGCTGCCAAGGGTGTTCCTCAAATTGAGGTCACCTTCGATATTGATGCTGATGGTATTATCAACGTCTCTGCTAGAGACAAGGGTACTAACAAGGATGCTTCTATCACCGTTGCTGGTTCTTCTGGTCTTTCTGACAGTGAAATCGAGAAGATGGTCAATGATGCTGAGAAGTACAAGGAGCAAGATCTTGCCAGAAAGGAGGGTGTTGAAACTGCCAACAGAGCCGACTCTATCTGTAACGAGATTGAGAATTCTTTGAACCAATACAAGGAACAACTTAACAAAGAAGATGTTGAGAAGCTCCAAACTAAGATCAGTGAACTCAGAGAGCTTGTCGCTCGTGCTCAAACTGGTGCTGATACTGTCCCTGTTGAGGAAATCAAGACCAAGACTGATGAGGTCCAAAACCAATCTCTTGATGTCTTCAAGAAGATTTACGAGGACAAGGCCAGAAACACTTCTGAGGACTCTTCTTCCAGCACTGAGAACAAGGACGAGACTAAATAAGCAGATTGAAGTATAAAATATTTTTATTAACTTATTTCATGACAACTTATTTTTTATTCGTAATTATTTTCTCATTTGATTTTTTTTTTCTTTCGCTGGCTTATTACATCTGTGAATGTGTTTAATTTGGATTATATATGTTCTATATATATCACTTCCCTCTGTACATAGATAATTGATTACTTGTATCATAAACAAACAAAACAAAACAAAACAAAAAAAAAAAAAAAATTCTAAAAAAATAAGTACTTCTTGGATACAAAGTAGATGTAGATAATAAGTCTAGCAATTTGATCTTTAGTCATCATAGTGATACCTTGACTGAAGAAACCTTTCAAAATTAAACTTCTTACACCCATGTAAAGACCAGCAACACCTTCGAGTTGGATAGTTCTAATAATCTGATCTAAAATACCTGCAAATCCAGAGCTACTATTTCCATCTCTAACAACTTGAAGTCTAGTCTTTGCTAGGATAACTGGGTATGTGAAAATAGTGGCCAAAGTCTTTGCAAATGCAGCCAAAAAGAATAGCTCTATAGATTTAGGATTATCTCTTCTACTTCTAGGGATAGACAATGTTTTAAATAACTGAAAAAAGTAGTAGGTTAAAGAAGGATTGATAGAAAGTAGAATAGTAGCTCTATAACCCGTCCAAAACCCGGTAACCCCCTTTTCTTTATAAATCTCATTCACAACCTTCATGGCACTTTCATGATGACCGGATCCCTCAGTCAACCCATAAGTTTGTTGTCTAGTAACCACATTATTGATAGGACAGATGAAGAACTTAGCAAAGATACCTGCTAGAGATCCAACTAACAACTCTTCTCCAACACCTAAATTAGACGGTATCTTTCCTCCTCTCTTTGCAGCCACCTGATTTAGTCGTCGATTTCTAAGGTCTTCATATGCAAAGAAATATAAGAATGCTTGCGCAGTGGTGGCTATGGTATCAGAGACAGCTCCGTCGTAGAATGCCACCAATCCACCTGAATGGTAAATCTTGGCCACAGCATCTAGAAGCCCTTCATATTTTTCTTCAGTGTGCACTTTAGTCTGTACTTGTAATCGAGTAGTAATCAAATCTAAAGGAAATACTGCTAGATTGGCAACTGCACCACCAAGGGCACCAGAAAATGCATTTGCAATCGGTGGGATATCACTGGGGTTGACTCGGACTTTTTTGGTGCCTTGACTCATTTCTGACAGATTTTATGATATTAGGCTGCCTCTATAACGCAAGATTTATACCCTTAATCAATATTAAAACTATTAAAAGGTTTCAGAGAGTGTTGGATAGGTCCCAATGATATATATAAGTATATATCTCTTTAAAAACCAAAGGCTTAGAACTTTTAGCACCTTGCTCAGTCTCAGAAAGTGAATTCGGTAAAATTGAATCTAGGTGTTAAGGGGTCACCTGACTTGAGAATAATATTTAATCTTTTTATTTTTAAATCAAAGATCGTGGAATTCGCTTGATGAAATGAAAAAAAAAATTGACAGCTAAAATAGCTATCGAGAAATGTGGAGCAACAAATGCCGATGACAATGGGGTTATGGGGTTCGGTTCATGAGCTTGCTTGTGATTACATAAAAATATACAGCTGCTGTTTGCCGAGGTGTGGGAAGTACGGCTTTCAAAATACATGTAACAGTTACATGTCAACTTAAAGCAGTTAAACTTAAAATAAAAAAAAAATCTGTTTAGTCACTAAATGGAATGTTCTTATGTAACAGTAATTAGATGGCCCAGCCTGGTTCAGGACCATCATTAGAATCACAAGGTTGATTTTCTCGAATTGCTTTTATTCTGTCGATAATCCATCCAGAGGACACTCCAGCAGACTTTCCTGTTTCAACTGACACTTGCCATTCAAATGCAGAATTGCCAAATTTGAAATAACTGGCAATGGAACAGAATTTGCAATTAGCGTCTAGTCTAAGACTAAGACAATTCTCATCTTCTAGACAATGCTGGCGACAGACTTCAAAAGCTTTAATAAGGTCCAATGTTTTCACCTCCTTCAGACTGAGGGGTAATGCCGTCATTTTTATCTTTTTCCAAAGAAGTGACAGACTCTAAAGCAAGATTATCCCAATTGTCTCTTCTATCAGAGATATAGATATTGGAG
Source organism: Sugiyamaella mastotermitis (assembly GCA_030572735.1). NCBI lineage: Eukaryota > Fungi > Ascomycota > Dipodascomycetes > Dipodascales > Trichomonascaceae > Sugiyamaella > Sugiyamaella mastotermitis. Next base: position 64,987 of record JAJMBN010000025.1, read on the forward strand.
ATAAGAATAGGACCCGCATTCTGAGATCTCTTGATCTTTTCATATTCCCATAAGACTTCTATTTCATGTGAGGTTAAATGATGGAAATTCATAATTGGTTTACACCAGTTATCTGCACAGATAGGAAATTTCCAATGTTTATCTTCATTAAACCCTGAATGGTGAGTGATGGCCGTGTTGGTATTATGAATAACCATATAAGCAACCACCAAATCTCCACAACATTCGTGGAATGCTTTCTTTACATATTTTTCAACATATTCTGGATGCGATCCAATAGTATCTGCCATAGTTCTTTGAGATAATGTGACTCCACTTCCGCCATGCCCGAACCGGTATATTCCTCCACCTACACCATTAGCAAAGTACAATGGCTCGTTAGGATCATAACCTTTAAGCGCTTCCACCAAGTTGTCAAAAACTATATAAGTGTCTGCATTAATAAATAAGTACCAATCACTATGAGGTGATACACTATAAGCATGGGCAAGCATAGGGATATTTTTATACTTGTCTAATTATTCCCAGCCGGAATTTTTCAAGATGTGCTCCATTTCAATGTCACTATAGTCAACTGGAGAATGGGCCTTTCGCATGGCCTGTTGAGGCCGACATATTTCAAATTCGGGACTTTCAAGAATAGATGACGATAAATTGCCTAGAACATCAATAATTTCATGTCCTGCTACTGAACCGACAGTATCCGAGTATATAGCGAAATTTGGAACGCCTGTTAGTGTTGTTAGCAAGTGTACGGGAAGTCTATTCCACAACACAGATGCACCAGTCTTGACCATAACAAAAATATTTTCTGCTCCAGGAGCATAATCGGCTACAATGGGCTGCTGGAGGTATTCACCTGTTGAGCTAAATTTGTTCGAAACCCTGGGCCGTTATCGATGTTGGTCGGGTCCAGTAAACGAGCCTGGGGTACGCCATACTGCAAATGATGCGTATCGGGACTAGTCATAGTTTGACAGGTTATAAGTGCTGTACTACGAGTCATATGGTGATACAAAATGTTTGGGTCCATATTTATTGTATAAATCGGAAAGTTCTGGTAAAACTGTATTCTCGGTATTGAGTACAAAACTTCGTATCCGAAAACTATTATTAGAAATGCTGCAAATAGTAAGAATACGCCATTCCTCGGTGCCGATAATGTCTTTAAAAGCATAGAATAAAAACTGATGCTTGCTTTAAGTTGGAAAACACAGAAAAAGTCTTTTCTTTTTCTTTTTTATCGAGACGTAAAATGTAGAATCAATTTGCGACTGCGAGGACGGCACTGAAGACTAAAAGACTGCCAAGCATTATGTATTCACTTAACCAAGTGTACTTACAAATACACCAATTAGGACTGTTATGTAGAAGCTCCAATTTAGAAGCAGTAATTCTGCGCGTGCTGCAGATAACAGTGGTAACTTAACTTAACGTAGTTACTGTAAACTACGTAACGGTAAGTACAGTAGTTATAAATGTGAGGCTGTTGAGATATTTAATTAAAACGATCATTTAATGTAAGACGGTATAGGTAATTTCTGTAATAATGTTATAACTGAAGAAAGATTGAAGAGATGGTTGAGAGGTAAAGCATTCAGAATTGGAGGTTGTAATGTTTAAGTGAAAACCTAGTGAAATCAAAGGCAGAGGCATTAACGAGTCAATACAATCAATATTTTGAACTGCTAGGGCGAAGTACAGTAGAATTTCAGGTCATTATATATGTATTAGAGGCTGAAGGAGTCTTTTTCATAATAGTAATCTTGGTAAAAATAAATGTAATGATAAGGCAGTATGATCCATTCATTTAGAGTTGACAGACAGAAGCTTAAAATAGGTTAATCTTCATAATTGTTATAACCTTTGTTGATCCATGTCTAGGACGTCATGAAGCAGAACTTGTAAGATAACTGTACTAGCACTAAGCGAGTCGGACTAAATATTCGATACAATAACTGGGGCAGTCTTTTATTTACTAATTAAAACTTCTGAGCATTTGAGGAGATATATTTTACTTTGTAATAACAAGTTACTATGATATTTACTTAACTTAACTTTATTCACAGAGTTATAGTTAACTTATAGACTTAAGTACAAACAGAACCGAATCAGAGTACCAGCGGCTGTCACTGGCACTGAGAGAGTCAAGGGGTCTCTGAAACTGAGTTGTTCACCGTTCAAAGTTATCTAGATGAGACAATTTTCATTGAATCTAAAATAAACATTAGATTTCAAAATAATTTGCGTGCTAGTCTCACCTGATTGATTATCGCTTGGTAGAAAACTCAACATATTTTACTGTATTGACGCTGAATCTCGCAGACTTCAACACTAAAGCTTTGATACCAGCGACCTTTTCCTAGCCGTTGGGCAACAATATGCTCAGAATATTTTGACCAGATCTTTATATCATTGAGACTATTCCAATAAGATAAGGCAATTTCCTCTCCATTTTCAGATATGGCTTCAAATTTCTGACAATTGAATTTTCCTAAAGCTTTCTCTCGCAACATTTTGGCAGTTTGAAAATAGTCACTATCTAAAGCATTAATTTTGGCCTTGAATATTACAACGTATTTCATAATGATAATTAAATATAATTAATACAATCACTAATGAAGTAAAGTTTGATGTTGTGAGAATGATAGTGTTGCACTGGATATTCAGGTAAGACTCACCTATGACTAATAACGTAACAATGCTAAGTAATCAGGCATCTGCATAATACATTCGGGGTGTGCATCTCCTCCTAACCGCAGATCGAAGCAGCCAATATATTTGACATGCTAACAAAAAAACAATAACAAAATAGTAACAGAATTAAAATAATCTATTTAATGTATCTTGTAAATTAATCTAAAGTTTTTCTTTTTTTTTTCTTTTTACAGTTGAGTTATTTATTGGCACTGCTGCATGTCGGAATTGAATCGAATCCTTTTCAGCTCTGTAACTCTGAATATAGTCCTGTAAGTACCGGTAATTACTGTTAACTTACTGTAAGTGAACGGAACGAGTATTACAGTAAGTTAACTTAACTTAGCAAAATGTGGAAATACTTGTACATTATTAGCAATAATCAAAGGAAAATGCATAAATAAGAATTGAATTTGTAAGATAGCCATTAACCGTAGCAGTAACTCTTGTTACAGTAACTATCGGTAACAACCAGTAACTACGATAATCAGTTACAGAATAGTAAGTAAACGTTACTTACCACTTGTCTAGATGCAAAATTGGTTTCTGGGGTATTACGTTTACGATTCATCCAAACAATTGGTAATCACTAATAGCCAAATTCATCAAAGATATAAAATCTGTTGAGGGATTTTTCTATTAACCAACAAATTAAGTGACCGATAAAATACTTGTACGTTAACTTTGAGGTGACCATTAACCAAGACAGCAGCGAATTCTATTTTATATTTTTATCAATAAAAGCCTATAAACTTTCTACCATGAAAGGAAGCCACTAATTATTATTCGCTATTTCTGTTAAATTAATCTACTGTGAATCTTATACGGTGATCGGAAAAAACTCACCTAAGATAACTCAACTCATACTTATAAACCAGTTTTAATATTGAAGAAAGCAAATTTTCTGGTAGCTTATCAGGATGTAATAATCCAAATCCATAAAGTTTAGCCAAGAATGTATGCTATATGAGCAGGTAAACCAAGTCGACCTTTTCAGCTATATTGTACAAATTAGAATGAAATCAACCGATTAGAATTCAGGAGACTGAGAAGCTCACAAGATATATAGCAACTATGATAAGGACATGTTTACCATGCATTATACAGATACATGTAAGGTATATCCGGAAAAAATGTTTCTGATCTGTTAAGCAATTGGCCTTCCTTCGCTGAGATATTCATGCACTGGTAAACAAAATTTGGCTAACATTATCATTAATCTTACGTATTATAGTTTCAGTAACAAAAGATCCGCTGGAAAATTGGCGTCAATTAACTATCCATTCTGGACTATAACATGAGTGAGTAACTAAACTGGGTTGGATTCACTGTTGCAGCACTCTATTTCTGCAGTTCAGAAGCAATTTTTAAAAGTATAAGGTTAACTTAGCTAACTGTGAAGTTAGTTAGTAGACTCTAATTGAATGCGCCAGGTGGTGTTATCAAAGAACATCATCAAAAAAGAAGACATATTGTACCTACAAGATAAATAACATATGTCGCTTTTCGGGTTGATCCAGAAACTCGATATAATGGTGGCTGCTTGCTTGTTAACGGTTGTAACTGTGCTCCCGTGCCCCTGTTCCCTTTATCAATTGATCGAACCATTGTTCATGATGGTGCACGGCTGAACTTTTAAAATCTACCAATGCTGTATTATGTACCATAGTAATAACACAGATTTACTGGGGTGCAAGCAATTCTCCTTTCTTATATCTAGGTTTTGAGGATTTATATTATAAATGTCAGTTGTTGTTCCTATATCAAACCCCAGTTCGGTAGTTCAAGCTGTATTTTGCAATGTAATTTCTATCTCGGAAAAGCATTTAGTACTTGTGAAAACTTCGTGCATTGAAGTGTATCAAGTAACTTTGCAAGGTCTAAGCCTAGTAAAAACGATGAATACCTTAGGAATTATTAACACAGTATTGGCATTTAAACCTTCAAAAGCAAAATCGGATCACCTAAATGATTGGCTGTTATTGAGTCTTGATGACGGTTCTCATTTGGTATGCTTTTACAATGAAGGGGAATTTTACCTGCTTCCTGTTTTCGGCCCTAGAGCGAATCCAATTTTGCTTCAACAATGGAGTGTCATTGATCCCACGGGTACCTATATTGCCTATTATGTAGAATTTGGAGTAATAGGTCTATTACGGATATCAAAAAATACCGATTTAAAATCATTGATACCATCTCAGTCAAATACTGATGCTGCTGCATCTAAACTTTTCGATAAGACCAATTTGAATTTGCCTGAAGATTTCGCTCATATTTTAAGTATGTCATTTGTTCCTGGATCTAAGACTCCGACATTGGCTGTACTGTATGGTGCTCAGTATCGCCCACGGTTATTGGCATTCTACACAGTAGTTTCCAGTAATCTGAAATTAGCTCTCAGAGGTAAAGTTAATATAGGCGATATCAACGTCCAGGTAATTGCTCCTATGCCATCTTCTCAAGGGTCTCCTGGTGGAGTGTTAGTTATTGGTGGACAAAGTATCATATATTGTAGATCTAATGAATTGTCTGGCTCTGTGTCTGGTAGTAAAGAGCTGGATCAAATTGAAACAGTTAATATATCACACTCCATCCATGCATCATTTCAGTCGGTTGTACCTATCGATAAAGGAAGATATCTTATAGGTTCAAAATCTGGTCAGTTATATTTATTAATATTTGGTGGAGCAACTTGCACTGATATATATCATGCCAGGGTTGTACCGTTTGGTCAGGCTACTCCTGCAACATCCCTAGTCCATCTCGGTTCTAATTATTTTTTTGCATCAAGTCATTTCTCAAATTCTGTTTTGTTCAGTCTGGATCTAGCAGGAGGAAAGGTCGATATTCTTCAAGAGTTAGAAACCTTATCTTCTGTTGGAGGTATTGACATTGACGATGATTCCCCTATTAATAACCAAACTATGTTTGTTTATAGTGGAGGTTGGTATGGAGGTGAAATCAAACGTCTGGAATTTGGATTCATGACACAGCTGTTGGCTGATCTGCATTTTGAGGAGAATGCCGATATTCAACGTTTGTGGCTCATTAATGATTCTTGCTTGATTCTATCAATGACTAATAAAAAGACTAGTGCATTTGAAATAGATTTGGAAGATTTATCTGGTGAGCCTTCTCAATTACCCATAGAAACAGACACAGAAACTTTAGCAATGGGTAAACTGTCGAACTCTAAACTTGTTCAAGTAACTCCTGTCGGGATTTTCGAACTAGGTACTGACAAATCATGGTCCCATTCTGAAACTATTCAATTTGCAAGTATTGAATCTGGTTGTATTGGAGTCGTCAGCTATAACTCTTTCTTTATAATAAGTGGGGATAACTTGACTCCGATTAAGCATCATGATTTTTCATTTAATATCTCTGCATTTTGCATATACCAGAAAAGCTACGCTGTTGCATTCTGGGGCAGCTTGGATGTTTTATTATTCAATTTAACGTCTGAAAGTAATGAGCCAGTCTCGTTTAAACTGGATGATGGTGAAGTGGTTCGATCTTTGTATATCCCATCTTCTCAAGATTGTATTTTAGTAGGACTAGCTGATGGATCAGTGCGTATTTTTGATCTAGAGAGCCATGATTCTACCGCTATTGTCGTTGGCCGTTATCCCGTTAAATTGTGGTATGACAGTTTGTCTAATCGTCTCTTTAGTATATCTGATCGCGTATATCAACTTACCAAATCCACAGATTCATGGATGGCAGCTTTAATTGATATACAAGTCCCTGGTTCTATTGATAATTGTGGTATATTGGGCCTAACCAATTTTATATATAATGACGGCAATACAGTCAAAATATCTAATATTTCAGAGCCAAGTTTAATATGCTCACAGTCAAGAAAGTTTGGAACATTAATACGTCATTTAACTAAGTTATCTGGAAATTTGTTAGCTGTTCTTTTAGATGAACCTGAACAATTGGACTCTGTGCTTGGTCAAGAAATTTTGCGACCCCAGTCTGCAAAACTGTTGCTTCTTGATGCTATAACGTTGGAAACTTTGTATGAAGATGACTTGCAAGTAAATGAAAATGGAGATGTTATTACCAAATTAAATTCAGATGATATCGATTTTGAAGGTATAGTAGTTGGTACAGAAGTGGGAAAGAGATCAGCTGATGACTCAGAAATAGATGAAGAGCCCGAAGATTCCGCAGGTAGAATCTTATTATATCAATTGAGCAGCGACAAAAAATCTTTAGAACTGAAAGCACAGTTACTAACTGCATCGTCAGTAATGTCTATTGAGGTTATTGATAGCAAAATAACGACCCCTTCTTGTAGACTGATTGCGACTATTGGTATGGGAGTCTATGAAATTATTGTTCAACGACTATCCAACAATAGTTTTGACCTACAGATATTAGATCAGGTTGCTGCTAAGCCATTATCCATGCCGATTTCGTTGAATACAAATCATTCGTATATTGTCGTTGGAGAAATGACATATACTTTAAGCTTGTTCCAGTACAATTCATCTGAACCTTTCAAGCATATTGTAGACCTACGACTCAATAGTTGGATAGCAGCTGTCGAATTTGTTCATAGTTCATGCCTACTTGTTGCTACTGATGATAAGTATTTATATGAAGTCAAAATGGTGGATTCTACTATGGACATATCTAGGCAACTCCGATTACCTGATAGAGTGACATGGATTAGAGCATTGAATAACCCTTCACCATGGTATGATGAAGTTGACAATACTCGTCATTTCTGGCCTCTTGCTGTATTTGCTACAAGTGATGGAGGTTTATATTTATATTGTGAGTGGGATCATGGGAATGACAATATTTTCGAGCTAGAACAAATGGTATTGAAACAATTATACAAACCGATACCTGGATCGGATTTTGACCCTATAAATCTGTACAATAGATTCAAGGGGAGATCATCTAATAGTACACAAGAGAATAGTATTGTTAATGGTGAACCTCTATTAGAGTTATTAAATTTGAAGTCTGAAATACAGCAGTCAATTGATTCGGATCAGAGCGTTAAAGATAGTGTTTTTAAAATTCAGCAACTTCAAAGACTCCGATTTATGGGTCTTTAAATATATATATATATATTCCCAATTAATATTATTATTAAATGTATTAGTTTACACTTTTTTAGCTGATGAAACGCAAAAAATTAAAAATAAAAAATATTTAAAAATAAAAAAAAAACAATATGTCCAAATATTCCTAATATATAACGTATAAATTGTCAAGTTATAACATTCTTCTGATCTCAGTCTCAGAATGAGCGCGAACATTGTCGAGATGATCCCACCACTTGAACAAGTAATTTTCACAGATCAACTTGAACCAAGGAGTGAAAGTTAGCTTAGGATCCTCGAACATGGCCTTTAATTCATCCTTGGAGACATATTTGGTATCTTTAACTTCATTAGGGTTGACATTCAAAACAGGGTCAGACTTGATAAACAAAATGTAATCAATTTCATGTTCACCCCAGATTCCATTACTAGGAGCAACATAGTGAATTCGAGTAAGGAATTCGAAATTATCAATGGGGATATACTCCTTGGTAATACCAAGTTCTTGATCAAGCTTCCTTTGAGCAGCTTGTTTAACACCTTGCACAGATGAAGGCAAGTCGGATCCTAATTCAGATGGGATAGCTAATGGGTGAGAACAACAGGTATTGGTCCACATTCCAGGGAAAGTGATTTTCTCATCAGCTCTTTGTTGTAATAACAATTTACCTTCACTGTTGAATAAGAACACAGAGAAAGCTCTGTGAAGGAGACCCTTTTCGATATTGGTCATAATATGGCCTATGAAGTTAGGAATATGCTATTATTCAAAAGTGGTTGTTGGATACTTACAAGTCTTTTTACTACCCCCTCCAATAGGCTTATCATTCCAATCAAGAACAATACAGACTTCTTCCATTAATTTAATCTGTTCTTCGTCATGACCAGCAAAAATATCGTCACTGCCATCAACAGCTTGGGCAGCAGCAGCAGGTTGGCTGACAGGAGTAACATCAGGGAAGACTTGAGAGATGTTCTCCTGATTCAGGGAACGAACGAGCTGTTCGAAAGAACCAGTACTTCCAGTAGCTTGAACTACAGTGGAAGTAGAAGAAGCAGTAGTTACAGTTTGTGACATATTTAGCAATCCAAAATTTTAATTATATAGGATGTCTCCAAGCTCTTGTTTCAAACCTGTTTGGATTAAATGAAAAACAGTTGAATTAAAACGCCAAAATAAAATGCAGAATATAAAGATAAAATACGCGGATTTCTGGTATAATTTAACTTCCAGAAGAAAATTAACAAAAGAGTGAAAGACTAAGAATCGTAATTCCTGGAATACTAAAGGATTCCTGACTGTGGTTCTTAAAGTTCGCGCTATATTCGGTTATAACTAATTAAGAAAATCGAGGATTTATTGATGGATCGACCGTAACCGTGAGGCTCTTCAGTAAGCGTAGACAGCAGCACGGCTTCTAAGTGATAAGCGGAGTATATTATCCGTCATAATGTAAAATTAAAGGTACTGAAGGTACGTACTTTTAATAGGCAAATAAGATTTAATTCGATTAGGTGTGATGATAAATAATTTGAACCTTTTCAGTAAAAGTCTGCTATAATACAGTATAGTATTCTATCGAACGATATAATACTGTTGTGTAAGTTAATACATACAACAAGTTAACTTAACTGTATTACAGTAGCATTGATAATTTCTTGCTTGAATGGCCATGGCCAATCAGGATATCATTTTTGCTTTTCTACACATATCTGATATTCATTTCAGATATATTGAAAGATTCTATTCATGGACTACATTTGTTTATAAAAGGTTTTGGTAATGCTTTGACATGTTGAATTGTTAAACTTAAAAGTCTAGTTCAGGGGTAAATACCCTTACCCATAGTGACATCATTCATGTAAATTAAGAAGATTTAAATTTCAGTTAAGCAATCCAATGTTATTATTATTGATATATTAAAGGCTCATTGCATATTCGACCAGATAAGTTGGTCATCTGGTAGCTTCTACTTCGAGGTCTGTACCGAGAGTTCAATAGCTATTCAGCGGCTGTACTAAAAATGCTACCTATGGACAGGATGTCTGTATAACAATCTACTTGTTCGTGTCTCATTTCTGAATGTTCAAATTGATTCGCAATATTAACAGTTGAAATAACAGCTTATTTATAGTTGCTTTAACTGTTAGCTTAACTTAACTTTAACTGTTACTATAGAATATACGGCTTTTCACACAGAATCCTCAGAATCATCCGAATATTACTTAACAAAGTTACCCTTGAAACATCAAAAATAGAATTTTAAAGATCGCTTCTTTCTAAAAGCATCTATATAATATCAAAATGTTTAAACTATTATTATAATACTAAAATCACATTGATATATTTAATGTTTTTAACGTGGGTTTTCAAATATGATCGTAACAATTGGGCCTAACATTTGGAAAGGCGCTCGTTGACAGGTGCCATTTAAGCTACTAGCACTATATTTGACTAACTAACAACATCACCCAACAACAAACTACTAGTTTTAATGTTCAAGAGGACCCCCCTAATCATCCATGAATTTATACCAATCAAAAGTCATTATTTTAAAATACATTTATTATCAAACCCATTATCAAACTTATCGTTTATAAATGGTCTCATATTAACTACCAAATTACCCTTACCCTTACTTAGTCAGATATATCACTATTCTGACTAACCTGATCAGCTACGTAGCCTTGGGAACTCCCTCCAGGGAAGTGAAATTTCCATATCCTTCCTCTGCAGACGTAACCTCGTCACTTGTTTTGTCTGTATACTTTGCTACTAAGAAATTGCTGGTAGCCTAGTTGAATCGTATTAAAACTTATTCAGATACTTTTATTAGGGTTCTGTGAAAGTTGTTATCTAAAAGTAAGTAAAATTATAAGAATTAATGGTTAATTGTGCAAGTTTTTAAAGAGTGAAAATTTTGTCGCGATGATGTGTTGTTTATAATGCATAAAAATGAAATTCTAACGCAGTTTTTCCTTTAAATAGTGGCTACTGTTGCTACTACTGGCTCGGAGACCAAGAAGAGGGTCGCAAGACCTAATGCTGAAGCTTACAAGTCTACTCTTGCTGAACTTGAGAATGCTTTGAAGGAAGCAGAAAAGAAGTTGGAAGTCGCCCGAAATGCCGCCAAGAAAGTCGGAGGTACTTCTTCTCCTCAAAATGAAGAGAGAGAGAAGCTTATGGCTGAACTCAAGAAGATCAGAGATGAGCAAGCTCAAAACAAGAATGCTCGTGGTGCTATTTTGACTGAGATCCGAACCATTGATGAAGGTCTTAAGAAGAAGATCAAGGATCTCCAATCTTTACAATCCAAGAATTCTTTCAAGTCTGTTGATGAAATTAACAACAGAATCAAGTCTTTGGAAAAAGAGGTTGATTCTGGTTCTTTGAGACTTGTTGATGAGAAGAGATACTTGACTGAGATCTCTAACCTCAAGAAGACTAAGGCTAGCTTTAGTCAATTGGGTGATTTGCAAGCTGCTATTGATGCTGACAAGGTTAAGCTCGCTGCTGTCAAGTCCAAGTTGGACAATGCTGGTGGTAAGGCTCTCTCTGAGAGATACGATGCTATCAAGAAGGAGCTTGATCAAATCAGGGACTCTCAACAACAAGCTTACAAGAACAGAAACAGCTTGTTTGAAGCCAGAAACGTTGCCCAAGCTAATCGTGAAGCTGCTAGAACCAAACTCTTTGAATTCAAGGATGAATACTACAAGCAAGTTAAGGCTTTTAGGGCTCAAGCTGAAGCTGACTATGCTGCTAGAATCGAGCGTGAAAAGGCTGAGAAGGCTGCTTATGAGAAGCAAAAGAAGAAAGAAGTTGCTGAGGCTAAGTTAGAGGCTGCTAAGGAGCCTGCATTTGCTACTCAAATCGATATTGCTGAGAACCTCCTTGTTTTCTTTGACCCTGAGTACAAGAGAGCTACTACTAGTCTTACGGCTGGAACCGCAGCTGGTCTTGGTGTCAAGCCTATTGGAAGACAAGTCGATGCCATCCCTGAAGGTGCTCAACTCGTCAAGAAGTCTGACGAAGAATTGTTTGCTGGTGTTGGATCCAAGAAGAACAAGAAGAAGGGTTCTGCTCCTTCTGACAAGACCTTTAAGTTGGACGTTGGTACCATTGAGGATTTGGCCACTCTTAACATCACCATCCCTACTTCCAAGGAAGATGTTGCCGGTACTGTTGAGAAGATCAAGGAGAAGATCCAATATTACAAGGACAACCAAGATCGAGTTACTGCTGAAAAGATTGAGAGAGCTAAGGCTGAGATTGCTAAGTTTGAAGAAGAGGAGAAGGCTGCTGAAGCTGCTGAAGCTGCTGCTGCTGCTGAATCTGAAGCTAAGGAGAACGGTGCTGAGCCTGTTGAAGCTTAAAATTATCTCATCTCTTCAGAGAAGTTTATATGACATGACCTTAACAACTGCCAAGACCCTATTTTTGTTTTTTTTTTTGGTAAAAGGAATATTGTTTGATTACGAAAGACATACAAGACTTTGAAATTTTTACAATTTATTATTTTTGGAAAAAAAGAAAAACGAGAAAAAGAAAAAAGACCAAATTGGACAAAAGACTAATACTTTTGTCGACATTTTGTTATTTCTATTATAACGGTTTATATTTTGTAGTTTAGCTTGTAAATATGCAAAAAGAAAAAAAATGGTTTTTATTCTATAAATCTATCCAAAAGGTTATTATTTGAACTATGAATGTATGCTGCCATATTCTACATATCTCTTTGAATTAAGTGGTTGTGATACTGTAATAATCGAGGCTTCAGAATTATCAGCTTCAACCGAATTGGACTGATCTACTAATTCCAACACCTTTTGTTGGTCTCGTCGCTCCAAGTAGACAATTAGTCCAACAGTTGGTACAATCAAAGTTCCTAATATCAAAGAAGCAATATATCCTTTGGTATAGTTAGGAGCATCAGTAACGGGATAAAATACAACGGGCCACCATGAAATGAATGCTTCATCAATTGCATTCATCCATCCAGTAGTTACACTTCTCAAGTAAATATCATGTTCTGTTACATCCGAGCACCATGTAAACCACAAAGCTTGAGGAGCAAGGCAAGTACCTAACATGTAAAAGGCAAAAAACTTGGCAGGATCGCTAACAGATTTGGATAATAATATAGGGCAACACACAGTGAATGTAAATCCAATCAACACAGAAGCTTGCCAACGACTACCAAGTCTATCAGATAAAAATGAGTATCCAATAGTTCCAAGAATAGCACATGCAAAAATAGCAGTTGGATAATTATTCATTTGAATAACAGAATAGCCACGACTTTGCATCCATAATGGCATGACATTGTTTCCAAGCATTTGAACAGATACTCCGTATAAGAAGAAAATAAAAGGCATAAGCCAAAACTGCCATGAAAAAATAATTCGATATAAAATCTTCCACCCAAATTTTTCAGTAGGTTCGGTTCTAGCGAGACGACTAAATGCAAGATTTTTCTCCTCTTCAGTTAAGAACCAAGCACTCTTATGTTTCGGCAAGTCTGGGACAGCATAGAGGCCAATGAATACAAATGGAATTGTAAGCACAAATACAATAATAAAAATCCATCGCCATGCAGGGAGCCCGCCTCGATCATTCAAAGATTTGAATAAACCAGCTTGGATCCATCCTCCAGCCATTGAACCAATATCTCCGAACGCCACAAATATAGCAGCCCGTTTACCAAGTTCATTCTTCTTATACCAAGATCCCAACATGAAATGAGCACCCACAAATGCACCAGATGTAAATATTCCTTCCAAAAGATTGATTATATAGAATTGGTATACATGCGAAAGTCTAAAAGATATTAGTGTTAATATTGACCACATAATATTGGAGGTGAAGAAAACATAACGGGGTCGAAGAACCCCTAATAAAGTAGTAAATGGAGCTTGGAACACGGCAAATCCAACCAAAAAGCATGTCAACATATAATTAAACTGTTTGCCTTCGAATCCTATATCTTCTTTCATACCAGAAATATAAGCATGGGAATAACTACCCCTTTCTAAGTTGAAGAGGAAATAAATAATACTAAAGAATGGTATCAATGCTAAATCAAGCTTGATTAGCAGCCTGGATTCGGCGTTGGCCTCGCCGTAAAGAGACAATAACCAAGACTTAATAGACATCTTCCAGTTAATGATATTTTAAATACAATGATGTAGTAAATCTATTTAAACAGACATAATCACTGGTTATTAATCTACCGAGATGAAAAATTATCCCGTGGAATTGATTAATTCCGTACGGCGCCGTAACGGTCAGTTTTAGTCATTCGTGTATTGCGACATTATCAGCACCGATAAGAGTAGCAGCAGTATGACAGCGCAACGTTGAGCCTCGGGCAGGGCTGAAAAGTGCAGGGCCAAAGTCATTGTTAAGTGTAATAAAATATTTATATTTGAATTAGAGCAGAGGTGGAGATATTGACTTTTTTAAGGATGAGAATAATTGACTCATTATAAACTGATATTTAAGGAGATGATAAGAGAGGCGGCATTGTCTGATTGTAAATTTGTAACATAGACTTGTCATGAAGTCTTGAAGTTGAATTTTGTTACAAACTTAATAGTAGAATCTAGATTCTCGGTAAGTTATAGTAAAGTCACTAGGAGTCTAGGACTCACACTCCATAAACCATGTATGAATCTAAAATACCGATCATTTATTAAGTTAAAAAAATTTTTTTCCTACAAAATTTCAAACAAATTTGGTTAAAATTTTTATATATTTATATAAAAGAAAAAGAAATTAAACCGATAAATATCTTGTAAATATTTTCAAGAAAGTAATAAATTTTAAATCAACTGCAGCATTATAATTAGAAAGGAATCTCCTGCTCGCAATACATCATATTCAACTACAATACAGTAAAGAATGTATTGAAAAGGCAGTCTACTAGATCATTTTGTTGATTGTTTTATAAATAAAAGCTTAGTAGGAATTTGGATTGGTTTTCAGCTCTGACCCTGAGAGCAAATAACAGCTTATTGATGTTCCATCATGTCATGGGTCAACACCAGTATAAACAGCACAACAGCGCACATATCTATTCATATATATATATATATATATATTATTTAATATTAAACCTACTAAAACCAAAGAACAAAACATTTCACCCATTATTTATTCAGTGGAGTCCAAGTCAGCAAATAGATGTTTGTTCCCTTACGGTATAGCCCTTTCTTTACCTGCAGCTACCCCTGGAATCGAAGGATAGTGCATACGGTAAGTTAAGTAATAGAAGGCAGCCTAACAAGGACAAAAAATACGAAGCAGTACTAAGCAATAGCTGATATAGCTGATAGTCTATAAATAGAATCCATTTTATAGATTTCATTTTATTTCTCTATAGTTGTTATCAGATCTTTAGTAAATCTCGAATCTGAACAAAGCAACTTTGGTTGTCTAATTATAGCAAACAAAGCTATTGTCCTCAAAGTTAATCTAACTTTAACTTAGGGTAACTACCGATTACTTTATACTGTAGCAAGTGGCTGATAGGACTACTAGTAGTTTTTGACCGTCTAAATATGTAACTTACTGTAACCATCTAACCGGTTACCCACATTTAGATCAGCTAATCAAACAAATTCCACTTTGTTACCTACAGCAAGTATCTCATAGCCAGCCAGCCTATATACAGATATACCAAAACTCAGGCGTGCTCCGCCGTCTCACGCCTACAAAACTGTAACTGTTAACATTTACATAATAACAGACACTACAGATTCAAAAGGTCCAAATAGAAGATAGAAAATCAGCATTATGTGTTTAAATAGTTACACTCTATTATAATTAGTCTAGCAATATCTTTCTAATTTTATTGGTCAGATTCTTGGTAAACAAACGTAAAAAACCCAGAATCCACTGGTAATAAAATATACATCCGCAGGAGAATGTAGGTCCTCTTTCATGAGGACGCCAGACTTAAATATATTTATGCATGACACAATATACCCCTGAAGGTTGACTACACAAAATCACACTAACCATTACAGTATCTCCTTCATACCATGGCCTTGGATATATGGCCGGTGTATCTAAGATTAAAAATACAGGCATTTTATCAAAGATTCAAGAGGGGGTTATATTATTCAAAATACCCAGTTTCTCAAGATGTTGAAACGCAGCTCGTTCCTTCCCGCACGGCGGGGAGGACGATCGAAGTTCACATCTATGAATCCAGACAAACATCGTCCACCAATTTCAGCACTTCAACAAGACCATCAAATGCTCCTAAACCAGTGGTTATAAGTTGGCATGGAAGTGGATTTCTGTTGCCTTTACTTGGTCAAGATGACCGGTATTGTCGGGCTATTAGCCAGGCTCTTGACGCTATTGTTATAGATGCCGACTATAGAAAAGCACCGGAATATCCATTTCCTGCTGCAATAGAAGATGCTCAAGACGTTTTGAAATGGGTTTATAAACAACCATCTCGTTTCGATACTAGTAGGATAGTATTGTCTGGATTTAGTGCAGGTGGAAATATAGCGTTATCAACCAGCGGACCGGCATTTCCTGAAACTATCGATAAGCAAGATATTGTCATGGTTATTGCATTTTATCCAGTAGTGGATCTAGCAACCGATCCTATTAAGAAGCGAGCGCCAAACTCTAAAAAGCCCTCGCCTTATGTTAAACTCGACTATTTATTTAATCAGTGTTATACTGGCTCAAGAGCTGGTAGCAATGATCCTCGCATCTCACCTATTTATGCCCCTACCGAGATTTTCCCTAGAAACGTAGTAGTGATTACTTGTGAATCGGATAATCTTTGCTTAGAAGCGGAAACATTTTCAAAGAGGTTGGCTTCGGATCCCGACCGCAATGTTACGTTACGACGAATCAATGGAGTTGGTCATGCATTTGATAATCGAGCATTAGAAGGAACTTCTGATGCCGATAAACGAGATGAAGCATATGAACTTGTTATAGATCGGTTAAGGTATGTTTGGGACTAGGTTTGTTTGAACCGATTTCTCTATAGAAGCTGCTGGACAGGTTATGTTAAGGATGAAATATAAGCTATTTATCTACTATAAGACACTTTGAGATAACAAACAAAACAAAACAGAAAAAGGTTGATAATCGTAGTTTAAAGGTTATCACTGCCTATAGGTTCAAATTCAAAATATAGTTAAAATTCCTAAATAAATTCCACATCTAGTTTCCGCATCCACTATTTACAGTTAATTAATTCTGTAGACAAAACGAGCTCTCTGCTAACGACTTACAACTTTATACCTACGAGAAGGACCACCATCAGCACCATGCGAGAATAAAATAAAATAAATTAATTAGTCCACACACATAAGTAAAAGTACCATTATGTGACACCAGTGCCAGTCACAAATTGAGTTGTCCCTTTTATTCATGAGTCCTTACTGTCACTATACCAATGGATGAACGATGCGACATCTTCAAATGGATCTAACTTGAAGCAAAACCCAAACACTCAACTGTGAACCAAACTGTGAGTGTTACCAGACAGATGATCGTGATGGTTACTAGCTAGAGCTCTGTTGACACTTTGGCCCTTTGGAATTTCTGTAACTTTACATGCATCACATGGACTAACTTTAATAACTGATCATTCCTGTTGCTGTTATTGTACAGTATAGTACATTGATAGTCAGATTAGAGGCCCTGGAAGTAATTCTAGGCATCTAAAAACATAATACGATATTTAACTACTCTACTTTGCGCTTAGCTTATGGATGCCATATCGGTTAATTAATTTTATACTTCAAAATTGCATTCACCACCTGGTTCGAATACATCTTCTATTCTTGAAATGTCAATCTACCGTATAAAAAAAGATGTATGATGACGATATGTGGAGATGGATATTTTTAGAATCATCACCTGCCGAACTGCTAACCCCACTTATTTTTGGCAGGTGTAACCAGGATCCGTACCAATGTCAATTCATAAGTATCCTTTCTGGTATGAAATGGATTTATTATACTTCCAATAATAACAAAAATAATACAATAACAGTAGTTACCATAATACTGTAATACAAATTATACAATAATAATACTATAGCAATACAGCTAGCTCAATAGTTTATACCTCTTCTAGTAGCCCTAACGCTAAATGTTACTTACCTGTAATTAACCTTAATCAGACAAAACAAAAAATATTTCCTAGTCTACAAATTTACCCCGCTTATGAGCTTAGTAGCTAGGCGGGGGTTCTTTATTGCATATCGGATCGGTAGATTTAAACGCGCTGTGCTTGGGTACTTCAAACAAACGCAATAGTTTACCGCGACGTCGCCATGACTAGCTAAATTGAACCAACTGATTAGATAAAAATTGCGCCATAAAGATTAGATTGAAACATCTGAAATAATCATATATATTATACTAACAACCGGATTTCTAATTTCCTAGTCTATTATTGATTGTTCACTTGAGTCTATACAATGGTAATGTCTTTTTAGAGTTTGAGGTTGTTGTCGGCACCATGACATCATGGATAGGTATTGGTTCTGCCATCTCTCCCGGGAATGTCAAACAGGCCAACTGAAACATTGGAACCCCCCCTCCCATCGGGGTCGGCGTGTAATTTAGTGGAATCATGCGGAGGTGCACACACAACAGCACAATAAGTTAACTTATGAAAATTCGTAAATTAACTGCTTAAAGTTTGCTGGTACAGAGCAGTACAGTAACTACTATTCCTCGCTGGGTTCCGGGTCAAATCAGTCGAGCCTGCTGCTTACGTTCAGTTAAAGTTAACTTTCGATAACAAGCAATTTTATGTAGCCCCGTCAATAAGCGCTGCCATGGCTGCCAAACTAGGCCTATCAGTCATAATAACGATATTTTCTTTTATTTATCTCCACGTAATATTTCTCGACACTTTTTTTTTTTTTTTTTTTTTTTTTTTTTTTGTTACCATCTAATATATATTATTATAAGGTTATCCTTTTTCAATCCTTTGAAATTAAAACTTAAAAACGCCAAAATATCAAACGATCAAACAATACCTAAAGTTACTTGTTTTGTCGACTGTTATCTATTAATCCGATAGGATTGTGCAATTATCGCTCTATCGTATTACAATTATTACTATCAGTCATTGGGGTCCAATCCCGCAAATAAGCCAGTTCTGCAGGCACTTGCCATTCTCTTTTTCTTTTTTTTTTCTTCTTTTTTTTTGTTGTTGTTAAAATACCAAAGTCTTTGAATGCTATTTATTTAATTAATTATTTAATTAATTATTTGCATTTGGATGTCTGACTCTATAAAACGAAATTTAGCAGTGATTGGATCAACTGCAGTAGGTATGTAGTTATTGTGGGGGGAGTTATCAACCTAAAATTATGACTCAAGCTCCACGTCTAACAATATAGGCAAAACGGCCATCACTCTTCAATTTATTGAAAATCAATTTGTCGAAAATTATGATCCAGGTTCAGATAGTAAATTCAATAAGAATTTCCGATTTCGAGGCCGGCAATATAACTTGGAGATTCTTGATACTGCAGGTCTATATGCAGTAGGTGATGACTCTACTAGTTCATCTGTAGATGGATATTTATTGGTATACTCTGTTACGTCTCGATCATCTTTTGAGTTGGTAAGAGCAGCTACCGATAAACTTGTAAATACTTCGGTATGCTTTTATGTTTTATAATTTGTTCAAGTTTGATTCTAACTTCTAGTCGGACGGAGTTATTCCGGCAGTCATAATTGGCAACAAGTCAGATTTACACTTTCAACGACAAGTGTCTGATTCAGATGGTAGGGAACTTGCTAATAGTCTAGGATGCATATTTATGGAAACTTCTGCTCGTCATAATGATAATATAGTACCAGCTTTTGAAAAGCTACTGTTGCAAATCGAAAAGCAACGAAAAAGTGCTTCTGCTCAAGACGAGTCAACTGGATGTTTTATCATGTGAAAAACAAAATTACCAGTGTATATTTTATTAGGTGTATGTTTTAATTTAATGTTAATTTACGATTTTATATATTAGTTATTGATTTGATTTATTACTTTGTAGTCTGCCCAGCAAAATATATAAGCAATGTCTACATGATGAACTGTAAGTTGACATCAAGAGGATGACTGCAACTAATCTGGGGTTTTTGACTATATTTGGAAGCCATAATATTTCGCATCTCGTTTAACATGGAAATGTAACTTTGATTGGGGTTTCGTGACATGACCTCAATAAACGAGTATGACATAGCACCAGTATTAAAGCCTCCTTCAACTGCATCAGCAGATGTTTGAGAGTCTTTACATCCAGACAATTGAATAACATCAGCAGGAGAAAATTTTGTTTGTCGAGTAATTTGTTCTGCTCTATTACCTGTTGTAGCAGTTTTGTATACAGAAGTAACGGAATTAAACATACCCATCAAATCTCCTCTACCATAAGAACCAATGGCATTCAATAATCCCATACCAGCATCCTTAGCAAGATTAGGCTCCTTGAGTACTCCCTTGGTAGAGTACATATAAGGCAAGTCCAAAATAGAACCAGAGTGACAAGAATCAAATAAAGCAGTTAATCGGACTCCTGGTGGTAAAGGTCTGACCAAAACATCATGGAGTTGATCATCAACAATGTGACCATTGATTTCAAAATCAACCGGATAAATCACCTCATCGTATCCATCATCCTCATCACCATCCAAATCTGCCGTTTGTCCTCCATGTCCTGAATAATGTAAAAACAAGTTATCATTAGGTTGAGCTCCACTAACAAGCCATTGCATGGCTCTGAGGATATTCTCTTTAGTTGGAATACTTCGGGGATCCTTTTGATCATCTGTCAAGATAACCATATCATCCTCCTTATAACCATATCTATCCTTTAAAAATGCAGAAATGGCTCTAGAATCATTAATACAACCTCTTAGTGCATTCTTACTTCCAATATAGTTAATTCCAATAAATAGAGCCTTCTTTCTTCCTGACAAATCGGACAACTGATATTGTAATTGTCCATTGGGTCCATAAGAGTGCATTTGGTTAGTAGAAGGAGCATAACCAGAAGTAGGGCCCGATGAGTATCCTCCTCCACCTGGTCTTGGTCCAGTAGGAGGGGGTCCAGTAGGAGGTCCTCCATATTGTGAAGGTGGAGGGCCTGGTGGTGCTGAGAATTGACTATTAGGATGATAACTTGGAGGAGCGTATCCGCCACCACCGTATCCGTTGCTACCGTTATTATTGTTGTAGCTGTTGGGGTTATAGGATTGACCACCGTAGCTATGTTGTCCTTGACCTGGATATGACATTCTGGATTGAAATATCTTTACAAAGTTACAATTGCAATTATATAAATATTTATCTTTCTTCAACACCACAGTTTTAGATCTTAATATTTGGGTTGGGGCTCGTGAAGGCGTGGTAAGCTGTGCAAGTTTGTCCAATTATGGCTAATCATCGTCGAGTAAGATACCCGGCCCAGCCAATATAAATAGGTACATAGAGGTTGGCTCTGTCATATTCCTCATTCAATTATCAGATCAGTGGCTGATACTAATCTGATGTACATGAATCTTATTCACATGTTCTGAGTGAGTTAATAATTAAGTTAAGTTAAACTGTTAGTTCTAGGATGCAAGATCAATAATGCCTCAGCTTGAAGCACAAAGTCAAAATCCAACGGTGGTGATTGTGCAATGAATGATTATTGCAACAGACAACAGATGACAGATTGTAGTAATTTTGTTAACATTAAGTCGAGTCTCTATTTGACTGTTTAAATATCTTTCATCAAATCGTATTAATTGATCTCTAACTGTTATCCATAATCTAAATTTATAGTTTAAAAAAAGGCCTCAGAGTAACTACTGTTAGCTGGTTACAGTATTCTGCAGTATTCTGAGCCGTGAAGTTAACTAGTTGCTGTAACTTACCTGGGGTACCTGGTAAAGTTATATTAAAAAAAGTTAACTTTTTTTACTGTCAGTTACATGTAATCTGGTAAGCTACATATTTTTAGGGTTGAACGGGTATTCAGACATTTCACAATTATATACAGAATCTGACACAACAGTAGGTGATATAGTAGATTGAGCTCTCGGCTAGTATCTCAAAAACCTTAATAACAAATAAACAACATCAGCCATTAAATAATCAATCAAATAAAGTCTCTATTAGTTATTTGTATAGTTAATTTTATTTTATTTTTAATTTTATTTTATTTTTAATTTTATTTTATTTTTTGTTTTCAGTAGTTGTAGTTGGGATGTTGAGAGTTTGCAGTTGCGAATCTTATTGCCTTATCGTTCTATTGCTTTATTTTTCTAGCCTAAGTTTAGAGATTGACGCTTTAAAGCATATTGTCTGTAAGCTACGAATCCGGACGACGGTTAGCATCTGCATAGATCATTAAATTATATTTCAGATATTAAATGATATGAGTCGGTTATATACAACAACACTCAAAATATAGGAAAATATTTTAAAATGTCAAAAATCTAAACAACTGGTTTGGCTTATCTTATAGCATCTGGTCTCTCTCGTTCGATTATGGCGTGTTATTACTAAGGAGGTGACGTTACAGCTGTTATTAGCACAGCATTATTTGAATATCCAATTCCGGTATAACACAGTCCCAGTCTTTACTAAAACCTTCATAATCAGAGCCTTTAAGCACTTTAGCACTTTTGCACTTACATCTTCCAACTGGTAAAGATATAAAGCTTGTTTATTACAACACTGCATATCCTTCTAATTAACTATTACAATCTGTTAGTTACAGGCCTTTATAGAAGTGCTAAAGGTCTCAACTAAGTACTTATTAGCAGATAGTCTATAGAGACCTTTATACAGTAATTAACTACATGTACTTCTACGGTTACTGCCTATCGTATGTTAATAATGTTCTTAATTAGTGATTCAGCTTAGTAACGGTTCTGTCTAACAGACCAGGCGTCCAATTTTAAACCACCAACTGCTTTACAACATTTCAGTATATTACTTCTAAATGTATAAAATAGAAATATATATCAAACCAATAAATTTACACCACTGAAAATAAAAAAAAAATAAAATTCATAACCTCGTATTAACCTGCCATCTGTGGTCCCGGTTGCGTCTAAATTCATGCTCAGCGAAGAGCTCAGGTTACCCTCAGCAACCGACTATCTAGGAAAGCGGCAGGTGGTTATAAGCCCATCTAAATGACCCTATCTAACGATATATTCCTTAATCTATTTTACTTTTTCAACGTCGTTGATCAATAATTAGAGGTTTGGTCATTCTGTATTAATACAAGATCGAAATACTGGTTTACTAATAATATCAACCAAAAAAAGTGACTTAGGTGCCCGTGTTGCTAGTTAGTTTGCTGGGTGCCCCCTTATTGTTGGTTGAACCCAGGTCTTATATCACACAAGTGGCAAGGTACTGAAAATCTTATTAAGAGAAAAAAAAAACAAAAGTAAAAATAATAATAATAAAAAAAGGAGACAAAAACATCAAGATTATCAAAATGACTGGTCAGTCATATCATGATCCCTATAACGGGATTATAGGAGAAGATCCTCCTGAGCTGATTAATGTGCCTTTGTTAGCAGGCCTGTTATCAGCATTAGGAACTTTATTATTAGGATTAATATGTGTTCTTATTTGGTTTGCTATTTCTGGAGAAGGACGGATCCATTTAGGAGGCTCTGATGACCCTGGTTCTTTTGACGATGATAGTGCCATTTTGGAAGAAGAAGAGAGTGCTTTAGAGATTATGGATGAAGCATCTCGAGATTTATACCTTAGAGCCAAAGCATTTACCGAACAAAACCCTCCAAATAGTGTTAATACTGATATCAGTCTATCACAATTCATGGTTATCCAAGAAAAGGGCGTTTCTGCTTGGGAGTTTGAAGTGGATTTTGCTAATAACAACTGTTATGTTGAAGCTCGTACTGAGCTTGAATTCTTCGATAATGTTTGCTCGGTTCAAACTAACCTTCCTGTTCCTAAACAAAATGATGTATATTATTGGGAAGTCAAGATTTACGAAAAACCTTTACGTACTAGTTTAGCGATTGGTTATACCACCAAACCTTATCCTACCTTTCGATTACCTGGATACCATCGATACTCTGTAGCTTACGATTCTGAGGGCCTTAAACGTATTAATCAACCATTTTCGGCCCCTCAATATGGCCCTGTTCTACAACAAGGAGATGTTGTTGGTGTAGGTTATAGGCCTCGAACTGGAACCGTTTTCTTTACTCGTAATGGTAAGAAACTCGAAGATGCTTTACATGGTATGCGCTTTAACTTATTCCCTACTATTGGATCTAATGGTCCTGCTACTGTTATGGTGAATTTAGGTCAAGCAGCTTTTGTTTATATTGAAGCAAATGTCAAAAAGTGGGGGCTTGCTCCTGCTCATGGTTCTTTGGCCCCCCCTCCTCCTTATGGTCAGGAGAGAGATTATTTACTTTTAGCTACTGGTATTAGTGGCAGTCGTAGTCACCAAGGTCATGAAAATGGTGACGATGCTCATACTTTACAATCATCATCCAATATGTTTTCTCCTCGTTCTTCTAATATCAATATCGGATCTCCTGCTCCTGCTAGTAGTTCTGGTTATAACCGTGCTAACGCTCCAATCGATGCTGGAGCCATTGATTTCCCTGCTGGGTCTCCACCTCCTTTTCACGAGATTGAAGTTGCAAGATCTAATACCACTACTGTCTCTGAGATAGATGACGTAGCTCATTCCCCTAACAGCGGAAGTATAAGTCTCTCTAGATTGTCACGGCCGTCAATGTCAGTTCATGACACCCCTGTCCAAACCGAGACGATTGGTACTAATGAAGATGCACCTTTATTACCACCAGTTAGCAGTTCACCTCCTCCTAGTTATACTTCTGATACCGAGTATGATGGAGTTACTAATCATGATGCATGATGACTTTTCTACTTATCCAAAAGTACTTTGCATATCAACCTAGATTATTTATTTTTCATTTATTTTTATTTTTATTTTTTAATCCATCGTTTATATTTATATACATATTATAATAATGTTCATTCGTTATCTTATATTTTACATATATATACTATGGTTTTGTTCCTTCATTTCTTCTTACCCTTCTTCTTGCTCTTAGTTTCTGGCTTAGGGGTAGCCTCTCTGGAAGCCTCTACTGGAGCTTCAGATTCTTCTGTATATTCAATATCAACTCCTGTCATAATGCTAGCCATTCCTCTTTGCTTGGATGGTTCATTCTCCTTAGAAGTTATGCTAACACCCCTAGGGCCTAAAGCAGACCAGATTCTCGACAACTGGTTGGATCGACTTATTCGAACCTTGAAACAAGTACCTGAAACTGGATCATAAGTCTTGACAATCAAAGCAGCTGGCTTAGCATTAGGATCAACTGTACTGACTGAAGTTTCTTCTGCAATGCCAGCATTCTTCTTAGTGGCCTTTTTGTGAGAATATGTCAATGAAACTCTCGTCTAATGTTAATATTGTTTTTGAATATATCTGTAATTGTCTCAAACTTACCGTATCAGGACGGGCTTCTAATAAAGAATTCGAACGAACAATGAAATTATCTATTGATTGAATCAACATTGTTGGTATTACGGTCGTCAAGGTACAGTTGCTTTTGGGTTGCAATTATCACCAAGCTAATCATGGGCTAGGGTTTATTACGCAGAAAATACAGCCGCTTCACGATCTGAGACTAAGAGTATGAGATATATAACAATATATATTATATCTATCATTGATTCAACTATTTTGTGCATACATATCAGCTCCATTTTTTTTTTAGCATTAATTCTTTTTCTTTGATGTAAGTGCCTTTAATTCCTCGTCATCATCATCACTTAATGATAAGTTGTCATCTTCATCATACTCCAAATCATTATCGTCAACCTCCCGTAATTTACTAGGTGCAGATGCAGTAGATGATGTGATAGGGCGTTCAGGGGATTCTGAAGTAGATTCCTCAGGAGTAAAATTCTCATCTTCATCATCATCACCAACAGCGAAAACGGTTTCTGGTTCTTCTGAAGGCAAAGTATTCTTATTTGACCTTGAAGATCTGCTGGACTTGCCGTTATTGACAAATTGATCAAAATATTTGGCAGCAGCAGGTCTATCATCAGAATCTCTAGATTCAAATTGAGGCTCAGTAAAAGCGTCCATTTCTCTCTCTTCAGGTCCGACTGCTTGCTCCTCATCAAGAGATTCTCTTAATGAACCAATTTCAAACTCTTCAGCGTCATTCTCATCTTGAGCAAGTTGACTTGACATGGCGAATCGTCTATTGTTGGCAGTAGGTCTCCAAATAAATGCAATCATACAAAAGTCAATGAAATAAACAACATTAAGCCATCCATCCAACAAGAACCATCGGGACTCCCAATGCTTAGTAATGAAATCTAAGTTGGACTCACTGGCAATAATGAGAGAGTTAATAAAGAAGAATGCAAAAATAACCACAATGGATCCAAGTAAGATCGCCCACAAGTACTTGTACATTTGGGCCTTAACATGCTGTTTATGGCTGATCAAGTACTTCATAGTATGAGTTAATGATGACAAGATCCATACATAAAATGTAGTAAGGGTAAGAGCTAAGGGGATAACCACAAGTAATAAAACAGGGCCAGCATCGGTATCAGGACTAACCAAGTAAGATGATACAGTATAGAGGACTGCAAATAAAAAGTGGGCAATGGCCAAAGCTCTACATTTCCACATCAAGTTTCCTAAAGTTGGTTTGACAACGCCATATCCAAGACATACAATAAGCAACAAAAAGAACGTGAATGCATTACGGAATGAATTGAGGATGGAAACAACTGCTAAATATACCATAGCTCCAGTATTATTACCTTGGTTGTTAACTACATCATAGTATCCCCAAACAACAATCATTTCAACAACTAAAAATCCACAAATAGCAGTAATGTAGTTTTGCACTGGCAAAATGTCCTCTTTATGTTGAATGTAAGAAAACATCCAGAACGCAAATACAACCACATAAGCAATGGCTGCACCTCCATAAAAGGGCAATTTGGGGATCTGACTAGCTGCCAAATATCCAAACGCATTCTGGAAAACAACTGCTCCAGTATATTCAATTGACTCACTGCTAGGATATGTGGCCACACAATAATATCCAGTCTTCTTGATATCATACCGAGTAGCTTGAGGGTCCTTTACATTGATCTTGGTAGTATAGATATCCGCAAACAATTCCGGTTGGTCTCCACTTACCTTAGTAGAAACCAAAAACTTGCCAAAATCTTCTTGAGTACAAAGCTGTGCAGTTATGGCTTGGTCATCACATACATATTTCTTATTTCCATCTGGCAACTCAATTCCCAGCATATCAACATTTCTATACTCAAAAATAATTAAAGACAACCACGAATCATCTTCCCCACCTTTGATATTGAAAGCAACGTCTATATAAGAATCAAAAGTGCCACCCCAATCCTTCTTGGAATAAATACCTGAACACACCTGGTGATCATCTACCTTCTGAGTGATTTTTAACTCGTCTGCTCGAGCCACCTGAGCAAAAATTGCGGCCCAAATCGCTATTAAGATCAGCAGCGGAGAATTTTGCATCATTCTCTTCTCATTCGAAATTATCGACTGTTGCAATTGACCTTTCCGACCTTCCTCAACTGTTCTAATGGGTTAGCTGGCGTCTAGTGAAGTGCACAGGGTCATTACGCATATTAACGTTTTAATGGCACTGCCTATGCCGGCTTATGCTGGGAACCTGCCTGCCGGGTAAACCCGCATCCGGCAACCACGTCCGTTTCAGAGAAGAAGATCTCTAGAATACGTTGTTATTCACATCTTATGTGTATTTATACTTATATTATAATATTTAAATACATGTTTGTGATCAGTAGAATGTAAATTCTTGATCATCTAAATTCAGCCCGTATTGGCTTAGAGGATCCAGCAATGATGTTTGATCCAGTATACTCTCAGGACATGATATCATGCCATCTGCATATGAATCTAGTTGTTTACAGCTATTGCCTTCTTCTTCTTCTTGAATGCTATTTTGTGGTGATCCTTTTTCTTGCTGCGTCTCTTTTGTTTCATTTTCACATTCTTCTGGGTAGATAGATGTAGTTAAAAGGCGCGGGTCATGCTGAGGATTACTTGATATAATAGCACCTTCAACCTCACTATTCTCAGTGCGTAAAATGTTAGAATCAGAAATACATTTATCTAGCTCTGTAGCAACTCCATCGACAGTAAATTCAGTTGAAGTATTAGATCCTACATGTTTGCCATCAACTTGATCTAAGCTGATTGGGTTATTATATTGTCGAATCCCACTAGTAATATTATCAAAAAAGATCATTTCATCAATTCCTGGTTTGGCAAGTAAATCCCTGTCATCCTCTGAACTCCTAGGAGTAGAATTGGATTTATGTTCGCTGTCGTTCTCAGACTTTGATGGGTCAAATAACGAAGCAATATCTGTGTCATCAAACAATCTAATTGCTGATGATGCAGGTGTGGATCGGTTTTGGGAACGTTCAGGAATATCAAGCCATTCTTTATGATCTATTGGAACAGTTGATACTCGTCCCTGTCCAGGAGCAAAGTGGAGTGCTCCAATATCGAGCTTTGATGAGTCTCCCGTACTTGTAGATGTTGCAGGAGGAGTCAATGATATTTCGCTGACTTTAGCTGGTTGAAAAGAATATAAATTCCACATTTGTTTTTGAAGCTTTGTAAATGGTCCACTTATATGGTGCACTAAATAAGTTGAAGCTTGTCCGGTAGCAGAGAAGTCCCCACATGAGGTCCACTGGTCTGGTGTTTTCGGTGTACGAATGAAAAAGTATGGTTTTGTCATCAACTTTATGACGATATGGCCCAATTTTGGGTTATAATTGTCTGGAACTAGAGAGATATCTGTCACGAATTTGAATGGATAATCCATCTTGAACATAGTTGTATCATTGAAAAACACATAATTTATAGTTGCTTCCGCTGGACTATAATAAACAATCAAATCTCCCGAACTATTCCCATTACTTTCTGTTGAAAGAACACGCCGCCAATTTCCTATCGTTAAAAAAAGGCATGAAAAAATAATGACGGGGCTTACAGCCATGTTGGTTCGTTTTCTAAAGTATTCACCATCTATATCATTTTCACCATGTTTCCACAGTAAGTTGTGCTGGTTCATAAATTCTTCAGCGGTAGGCGTCGATTGACATGAATTTGATGGCGATGGGTATAATGAATTATTTGAATACGAGGGATAATACGTATTTGATATCCTCATGGATGCTGATAGATCTAACGAATTTTGCTTTCTTTCAAATAATTTGGCTTTAGCTCTTTTGTTCTGAAACCAGATTTGGACCGACCTTTCAGTCATATCAATTCTTTTACCAATTTCTTCTCTTGTTTTTGCATTAGGTGTCTTATTTTTAGAAAATTCACTTTTAAGAACACTTAATTGTGCTGGTGTTGCCCGTTGTCTTTTCTTATTCTTTTGTTGTTGTGTCAAAGTTGATTTTCTTGTTCTTGACCCATTACTATTATTATTGGTAGTACTGGTACTGGCACCACCAACATTACCAGTTACAGAAGAGCTAATGCTAGATGAACTGGTATTGTTGTTCACACTTGCACTTTGCGCACTATCACTATCAGATTCCGACATTTCGGTATAGCGATGATACATCCATTTAGATTCATAGTATATATATATATATGTCACGATATACTTTCATCCACATTACCTATGATAAGATACTATAAACGTTTTTAACTGGATAGTGTGCCGATTCCTTTCGTAGACTAGGTCCCTTTTAGCAAGTAAACTTAGATCGAGTAGGTGCGATAAACTCATGTTGTAACTCAATACATTCCTGTAGAAACTCTTTTTGTTTAATACAAAGTGTTCTTGCCATCAATAATAATCTGTAATTTGCACCCGAAATCCTAAAACGGCAGGAATAGCTAGTGACAGGTGGCAGTGTTCATCGTACCTGGTAAACTATGACTTCCAGCTGCAAACTTTATGAAAAATAAATTATTCACGTCGATAGTATTGGGTAGTGAATATGGAATAAGATTTTGCAAGGCCATTTGGATGATCCATAGAAGCTGATGGTTGTTCAAGATTTTCTGACAATAGTTTGTAGTTCGCTTGTATTGATACAAGAAACTTTACCTCATTTCTTAAGGTTACTAAACTAGGTTTTACTAATCTTACGGAAGAAAACAATCCTCAGGAACAAAGAGAAAACTCAAATAGTTGGACCCCTGAATGTAAAATTTGCAAGATATAATCTTTACTGTGCATGCTTAGGTAAGACGAACTGTCATGTTTGAAGTGTATTGCTCCAAATCCACAATTCCTATAATATCGATAAAATGGTAAAATCCAGATAGAAATTATGTACCAATACAAGCAGAATATCTTACGATGCTTGGATTATTATAACTCTTATAAGAATTGGATTCAAACCATACTACAGAGAGAATAATCTTTTTTTAAAAAAAGAAAAAATTAAATATCCCCGGACTTGTTGGTAATACATAAAATTATATAAAAAATAAATTTAGGACCAATTAAATGCATCTGAGAAGATGAAGAAGATTGGCATTTTAGATGGAATCGCCCAGTAACAGATACAACTAGCTAAGTTAAGTTACCATTTCCTAGATACCACTCAAGTCAACGAAAGCCACCTTCAACTACCTGAACCACACCACTACATCGAGGTAGCCATACCACTATATCTCATAATAGTAATTAGAAAAAAAAATAAACCAAGTAATAAGTAATACAGAATATAGCTGTTAGAAACCGTGATCATTCCCACGCCCTCATATTTACCCTTAACTCCATTGCAAATGTCAGTAGTGATGATAAAGCGAGTTGCTGCAATCTAACTTTATACTCTTTAACTCCAACATGAGCTCGAACGGTATTGAACACCACGCAACCAACGTTAACTCAAATAGTCCAGGCCAAGCCAACGGCCCTCGCATAGGAGTTGTTTTACATCGTGAATCTGGCGAAGAACCAGGGACTGTTAAAATGCATTTTAGAACCCTTGATGGGCGTCAAATTCCTACTTTGCCACACGCAGTTCGACCTCGCCATCCTCCTCGAGGAATCCAAGTTAGCCATACGACTCCTGATGGGCATGTGGTATCTAATTCTGGTGGTTTACTAGCTTCCGGTGGTTATAGACCAACTGTTGAACATCCTCCAACAACAGTTGTGCAAGAAGTTAATCCAAGGTTGGACGAATCTGGTGAGCATTTGACTGACACTTCAAATTCAAAAGGAATGTACGATAGTGAAAGGAAATGATCAGAAAAATAATTTATTTGATGCGTATAATTCTATGAACAAATTTGAACCCTGATTATTTATTACAAAAGATCGTGGCATCTATATGCTGAATACTATGCTACAACTAAAAATATATCGATATTTTATTCATCTGAAATGTGTTTTTCTTACTAGTTTAACAACTCAATATCAACAGTTCTAGTTACTTTTTCATAAAAGGTGCAGTTGATTGAGGAGTTTTCTACAAAGTTCCGTTTGCTGAGTGAAATCTATAATGTTAAAGAGCTGATGGAGCTTTGCGCATATAGATAGTGGTTAGGGCGGTTTCATAGATGAGTCAATCAATACTTATACCAATTGATTATACTGACAATTCCTCTAAAACATCCTGAATCAATTATATTTATATATTGTATATTGTAGACACATGAGACAGTATTTGATTTATGGTTATTGTAGTAAATACAGCACACTTCAGTATGCAGTTACATTAGTTGCTAAGTAGTTACATCAATGCCTAAGTAACACAACACCGTAACTTTCAGTTAAAGTTAAGTTAACTTGTTACTGTATGCTGAACAGTAACCGTAAGTTACATACAAGTGATAACAGTAAGTTACATACAAGTGATAGCGTAATAGACATTTATGTATACTTTTGTTACAAAGCCAATTATCAGTTCCAACAAAGAAGTAGTAAATCATTATCGTTACATAAATATTCAAAATTAAATCAAATGATTAATCTAATTTCATAATAATTTCTATAACGACTATTGTGCTTTGCTAAGAGTTGTTTGTACCTTACAAGTGGAATCTTTCGGAATGGTACGGCTTACCTAATCCTGGTCGACATTTTACCCATCTCATATAAGCTTTAAAGTGGAGATGTACCGCCATACTGTGTTATTTCTTTCTTAACTATGGCCTATGAATTAGACGGTGAAGCATTAACTGATGTTTTGAATAAAGTCAGCGATGGAAATGAGGATAAGATAAGCCAGATAATGGATATGGGCTTCTCTCGCGAGGATGCTGTTGAAGCTTTGTTTGTAAGTTGAATTGAATAACCTGATAATGCCTACAGGAATTGCTAACCAACAGCACACTGGTGATGATGTCGCAAAGGCAGTTGATTTTATCTTTAATGGTGGTGCAAAGGCAGACAGTGATGTGGAAATCAAATATAGTCAGCCTGCTGGTTTGAGTAAGTTATGATTGATTTACAAGTATAAATACTAGTACTAATATTTAGAAACTCCAGAGCAGGCAGGAAATCAAAGAGGTAAGCCTTATTCAGGAAACCGACAACAAGAAACAAAGTTAACAAATATAGATACTGAATTAGAACGAGTGATACAACAATCAGTCGATGACAGTAGGCCTGTATATGAAAAGTACATTTCTACTCAAAATGATAAAAATGACAACACCCAATTTGGTCCTGCTACTAAAGAATACTACGACTCCAATCAATGGGGTTTAGTGCCATTTAATGAGAATATAAATTCCTCTTCCGAGTCTTCTCAATTAAGTTTGACGATTCCACATACGCTAAGAAGTAACGACGAGTAAGCCTTTTTATGAGTTATAAGTTGGATTTCAATTCTAACATTTTACAGACGACCACTATTAGTACCAAGTTTAGATGCATTATGTATAGGTCCATTACTTGTTATGCTCCATAATATTCCTCTTGGACGGCGAGTGCTTTTAAATGATGGAAAAGACATTGTAACTGATTATGGTTTTGACCCTAATTGGTGGAAAGGTAAACTTATAGACTTGTCTAGTGAGTTTGGTAACGAAGCCCGGTCGATACATTCTCCTGAAAGAACCATAATTGAGACTCAAAGATATATGGCATTTTTAGATGGTGGCTCTCGTCGCCGATATGCAGGCATCAAAGATATCATCTCTACTGCTGCCTTACACACTTCAACTATATCTTTAAGGGGAGATTCGAATGTTGACAGACCAGTGGGAAGATATCTTCAAGATTTAGCATCTTACTGGGGACCTGAATCGGTTGGTTCTAATGCGTTTGAAACATGTGTAACTTCGTCTCAAGAGGGGTCTAAGAGATTTACTAATTTGGTTGTAGATGTTACAGTTGGATTACAAGATGACCTTTATTCCTTGATGGATGATTTGGTATGGCCTTATAACTCTGGCCCTCCAACCACATTTTTCGGGCATGTTGCAGATATTATTAATATTTCATTCCGTAGAGACGATGCTAATTCAGGAGCTGGAATCTCTGTTCCATTAACCTGGTTTCCGGATAGATACACTGAACCCATGCTTCCATTTATTGCCGAACAAGCATCGCAACTTCAAGCTATTAAGAAGAAGATTGGTGAACTCAACAAGAAGAAATTTACTATCACAACAAGCTCCGGTAAAGATATATCGAAGTTCTTAGCCAATAGTCTAAAATACTTAAAGCAAGAATCTAAAGCTGATCCTGATACCGATAGAGCTATTGCAGATATTGAAGGTGTTGAAAAGGAGTATCTTCGGCAAAAATTATCCATAGTAGATGAAATTTCTAGCCTACAAAAAACTTCTCAGAAGCTTGGTAGTTTATTTAAGAGTGAGAATAATATTGAAGCCAAAGAATTCTTTCCCGATGCTAAAATACCTACTTTGAGACCTTACCACTTACAAGCGCTAATGATAAGCCCAACTGAATATTGCTTTAAAGACAATAAAGCCGGTAATGATGATTCTGATATAGATTTAATAGATATGTCGGATTCTGACAAATCTGAAGATAAGAAAGATGATAGTGGTTCATGGTTCAAGGTAGTGTGTGGTCCTCATAACCCATCTGACATTCAAGTAGAAAGAATTTCTACCTCTGAAGCAGTTGAATGGGCCAAAGAAGGATCCAAAGTTTATCATTGGCAAGAGGTTATTGCATTTTACTGTAATGACTATGCTTTGGATGCAGGTAAACACAAACTCGAATTAACTGACGCACTCAAAAAATTTATATCGTTGGATAAGCGTTCTGCAGTTTCAGATAATTACAATTCGCAGGCTTCTACTGTTGTAGGTGATAGTACCAGTGAGCAAGATACATCATTTGATGGTCAACTTTCTTCTAGTGAAAGTATTGAAGCTATTCGTATTGGAAATACCGGTAACATTGAGCTTTCTGGTAGTACAACTCCTAGTACTACAGACTAGATAACTATATATTTATCTTTATTAATATTTTTAATAGACTAAGTGGCTATTTTAAATTGATCATAATTATCTTAAATACATGTAAATCATTAGATCCCCGATATCAATGGGCCATAGGTTCCATAAAAGGGTGTCCTAATAATTCTGCTGCAGTAGGTCTTTCATTGAAATCTACTGCAAATGTCTTGCTTAAAAAGTTCTTTGCTTCATCGGTGGCATCATCAGGAACAACCGGGGAAACAGAATTTCCCAGTTTAAATATAACTTGCATTTGATTTAGTTCTGGGAATGGATGAGACCCAGAAAACATTTCAACTATCAAGCATCCTAGTGACCAGATATCTGCCTTTGAAGTGTAGGGTATTCTCTTAACAACTTCTGGGGCCATCCAAAAAACAGATCCTTGGAAAGAGATTCTATTAGAAGCAGATTCTATCTTTTTAGATATACCGAAATCAGAGATTTTGATACACCCTTTATTATCAACAAGGACATTTGCACCCTTGATATCACGGTGGATGATATCTTGTTCGTGCAAATACTTTAATCCTTGAAGGATTTGTCTCACAAAATTCCTTATAAGAGATTCTTCAAAAACACCATAATTGGATAATAACATCGATACTGAACCACCAGGAACATATTCAAGGAAAATATTAAGAAACTGGCCTTCTGTATTAGATCCTAAATATTGCACAATATTTTCATGCTGCAATTCCCTTAGTAAGTTCATCTCTCTTTCTAACGCATCAACCATGCTCTTCTTTCTATGAGCTCCTTCACTGTCATCAGTAGGAATTTCTACCTGCTTTACAGCCATCAATTCTCCAGTAAATGAGTTCATGCCGAGATAAACAGTTCCAAAACTACCAGAACCAATAAGTCTACCTTTAATCCATTTAGTAGGATGTGATTCTTCTCTTCTAGCAGCAGCTAAAAACTCTGTATCACTTTCTTCTTCTTCGTCTTCTTCACCAACAGTACTAGTACTAATAACAGACTTGCGCCTATCAGTACTGATACTTTCTGCTCTGCTAGATGATCTAGATGAACTTTCAGCAATATCATCCTTCGAGGTTGACTTAGTCATACCGCTAATAGATTTGCCTAAATTAATAGTGGAAAGTCGATTCGATAACGCAGATAATACATTGTTGTTATTATTACCGCCCGCATTAGTATTATTATGACTAGTGCTATCTTGACTAGACATTCGCTTAGGTATAACAGACTTTCTGATAGAGCTTCGTAGAGAAAGCCTTCTGTTGGCTTTATCTTCGACTGCATTACCTTCAGCAGAATTCAGTCCTGACAAAGTAAGGGTGCTTCCATTGGAAGAAGTATATGTGCGCAGTTCATCATCATCAGGAAATGCAGGTACAGGAGGAGCTTCATCATCTTCTCGGATACCAAAACTGGAAGACGCAACGGACATTCTATTGCTAATTCTTGATAATCTGGACATTCTCTTTGAAAATCGTTTCGAGTTCCTGATAGTTTCTTGTAGATCTTGATCTGTAGCGGTAGGAAAAAATCGGGGAAGATTAGAAGATATAGCCTCAGAAGGAGGTCTCTGTCTTGAAAGTTTGCCAAACTTCCTTGGAACTGGTACACCAGTACTAGATGGAATGACACTTGAAAGTTCATCTTCTTCCTCGTCTTCTTCATCCTCGATATAAGTAGTGGCTCTAATACTCTGATCCAAAGATAATCTAGTTCTAGGCTGGATTGGCGCATTTTCAATTTCAGTACTGCTAATTGATGCATGGTGTATTTGTGCTTGAATTTGCTTAGACTTTGCAACTTGTTCACTACTAGGAACAGAATCGGGGGTACATAAAATTAATCGTCTTCGTTCAGACCTATCCAAAGATTGGCTGATATTTAATAGTTCACTGTCGGTGAGTAAATGGACATTATTGAGCTCATCAACGATATAAACATCCCAGTATTTACTTGTCGAGGCACCATCAGGAAGAATTTTCTGAATAGCCTTTTTCTTGATATCATCAGCAGTTTTATAACCAGAAATATTCACAGTCTTGCTAAGACCCTGAGGGGTAATGAATTTCAAGTTATTCTGCTTGACCACATCCATAGATAAGATACCTTGTATATTGGATGAAGAGTGAGATAATACAGTTTGAGCCGAAGAACCTGAAGATAAAGGAGGCGATCTTGGATCTTTGCGTCGGGGTTGTCCTGTAACATTGGATCTAGATGCAAAGTAACTATCTATAGGTGAGCTTGAATCAATTCGGGTACTATATGGTGATGAAATAAATGCGAAGGGGGAAATAGCATCTCTATTAAGTTCCTCCAGAGTCACAGGCCTGAACTGAGAATTGGAACTGCTATCTGATGATGGACCATTTTCTTGGGATCTAAGGGTTTTGATACTTTGGTTAATACGAATTCTATCACCAACTTTCTTTATCCCCAGTTGCTTTAAAACGGATTGATCCACTTCTAGCAGCACATCTCCAATGATATGGTTTTGTTCAAAAAGATTGGCATACTCTCCACATTTTATACTCTCAAGCCATCTTTTCACATCGGTATTCCCCCACGATCTGTAGTTAGCACTACACATAATAGATCTTTCAAGTTAGTAGTTATAAATTTGGAACTTACTTTATGTGGACATTGAAACCAAGGTTGGGGTGGATCTTTTTTTGGTTGCTACTTGTGGCTTGTTTGACAGTCCGAGGACCAAAAACGGCAGTCTTTACAGGATCTTTGACACTTGTTGGTTCTCCAATTATTATTAAAGAAGGGTCGATTCCATAGTTTGTCATACGATTATTTTCTCCCAGAGTGTTATTATTCCAAGCTGGCGCTGCAGAAGTAGCTGTAGGTGCTGAAGCTGCCGGTGCCGACTGTGTACTTAGCGTGTGCTCTAAGGGAGGAGGCTTAGGTATAGTTGAACCAGTAGTATTAGCAGAGAACGGTACAAGCTGAGGGCTTGGTGTGGGGATATAGGTAGAAGCAGAAGGTTGCTGATAAAAATTAGACATATATTGATTCGGATGATCAGATATAACGTTTGAATGGTCTTGTGATCCTGTTATTGGTATAGTTTGATTTTGGTATTGGTCTATTATTGGAGAAGATGACGAGCTAGCACTAGACAAGACAGTCGGTCCTGACGATGTATATCCAGTACTATTTGAAGCTTCACCACTATTATTTACCGTATCACCGCTATTATACGTGATATATGGTTGAAAATCTGAATTAAATCCAGCATCCTCTTTTCCGTCAAATGAGGTTCGAAAAGGAGACACTGGCTCGGGAGCGGGTAGATACTCTGTCATTTTTCAGTTGCAATAATAAGACCCTTGGGTTGTCAGAGCAATCCAATTGTTATTAATCCAGAAATTGACAAGGTATCGAATAAATATGCTAGTTAGTTATAGCAGAGTGCTGGTTTGCTTGTAGTGAAGAAACTAAACCTCACTAATAATTTATTGCTTCTATTAATTGTCTCTGTGGCCTCCCCGTAATTAAGGTATCCCTTGCCCGTATGTAAGGGGTTGGTATCTTTAACAGTTAGCTTGTACAATTGAATCTCTAAAATGCAGTATTAAAACGGTGAAATGTAAACATTAACCCCGATATTCCCAATCAATAGATTTCATAGGAAGAGAATTCTAATGAACTATTTATTAATTCTCAGGTGTTGAAGTTTTTTGAGGCCTGGCGAAAACCGGAGCATTGCGGAGGTTCAACTACAGGAAATGCGAAAGCAGAATACAGCCCAATGCAAATAAGATAAATAAATAACCAATAAAAGTTAAGAAAAGAAAAGAAAAAAAAGAAGGAGATTTCAAACTTAATTTTATTATTTTTGCTGTGATTGATTCCTTTAAAATATATAAGTTGTCGTATTGCTGTGGAAGTACAAGTTTGAAGCATCTGCATACTCAGTATTGTCGAAATTTGAAGCAACTAAGGTCTTGCAAACCATATATGGGATATCTCCTCAACTGTGGGTTTCAACTTATCTCAAAAATATAGGAAATTGTTTACATTTATATTCTGACTTTATTTTTTTCTTTCCAAATCACATCATCCTTCAGTTTATATTCTATCGGAACAGAAAGCTAAAAAGGGTTAGGATCCGACGGAGCTAATCCTCGATAAGGACTAGGTTCTTGACATATGAGATATAGAAAAGCACAACTTGGTAAGATTCCATTTTGTCCTTTTCCAATTCACTCTCAACAATGTATAAAGTTCATATTGTTATTGTATCCGATACCTGTTTCAAAGATCCTAATCAAGATCGTGTTGCTGACGCTTTAAAAGGAATCATTGCCAATAGCGAACTGAAAGAAGTATATTTACCCAAGTCAGTACACTATGTTGCAGATGATATTACTCAAATCCAAGAAACCGTCTTAAAAATCGCCAATACATCCGATGGACTTATTTTAACTTCAGGAGGTACTGGGTTTCATCCTACTGATAGGACCCCAGAGGCAATTGATGCTATACTTGATAGACGAGCAGATGGTCTGGTACAAGCTATGCTCTATTCATCATTGAAAATTACTCCATTAGCGGCCCTTTCTCGTCCAGTTGCTGGTACTTTGAGAAGCTGTTTGATCTTGACACTACCTGGCTCTGTCAAAGGTGCCTCGGAGAATTTCAACTCTGTAATTGGAATTCTTAGACATGCTCTTAGACTTGTGGCTGGAGAGAACTCAAGACAATTACATGCTAATAAAGATGAATTAAAACATGCCGGTCATGATCACTCAAATGTCCATTCTAATAGCCATGACTCTCATTCCCATGGTCACAGTCATAGCCATGGTGATGATCACAGTCATAGTCATAGTCATGGACATGGACATGGACATAGTCAAGGGCATGGCCATGGTGGACTTAAAATTTATTCTATGAAATCAAATGATCTTTCAAAGCCTATTACTGCAAGAGCTAGAGAGTCTCCCTTTCAAATGGTTCCAGTATCTGATGCTCTCAAGCTTATTGCAGACAACAGTCCTGAGAAATATGTTATTGACCTGCCCATTTCTGAAGATTTAGTTGGTTATGTTATTGCAGAAGATATCACATCAGCGATTAATGTACCAGGATACAGAGCAAGTATAGTGGATGGATATGCTGTTGCAAATGACGCTTTCCCTGGTTCTTATCCAGTTGCTAATATCTCACATGCTTCACCAAACGAAATTCAACAGCTTTCAAACGGATCAATTGCTCGTATAACAACTGGCGCTCCAGTACCCGACGGTGCAATTGCTGTTATCCCCGTAGAGAATACAGCAGTAGTATCAACTACTAACGATGGTAAAGAAGAAAAAGAGGTTGAAATACTGGCCGAAGGAGTTGAAGAAGGTGACAATATTCGAGAAATTGGAAGTGATGTCAAGATTGGTCAGTTAGTAATCAAGAAAAACACCCTTATTACATCTATTGGAGGAGAAATCGGCCTTTTAGCTAGTGTAGGAAAAACTTCAGTCAAAGTATATCGAAAACCTATTATTGGTGTTATGTCAACCGGCGATGAGCTTGTTGATATTGCAAGTTACAACGGAAAGCTTGTTGGTGGTCAAATTGTCGATAGCAACCGTCCTACTCTAATTACTTCTATTCGAGGATGGGGATATAAAGTAGTAGATTTGGGTATTGTTAACGATGTTGCCAATGATTTAACCAATGCTATAAAGGATTCATATAAAAAGCATAATTTGGATTTCCTCATCACCACTGGAGGTGTATCTATGGGAGAACTGGATTTACTAAAACCTACAATTGAGAGATCATTAGGAGGTACTATTCACTTTGGAAGAGTAGCAATGAAACCTGGTAAGCCGACTACATTTGGCACATTTGACAATATTGTGGGTGATTCTAAAAAGAGAGCTATATTTGCTCTTCCTGGTAACCCAGCTTCAGCAGCAGTTTGTTTTCACTTGTTTGTATTACCAGCGTTACGGTTTGTAGCTGGAGTGCCAGTGAATCCAGATCAATCATTACCAAATTTGCCTACTATTGAGGTTGAATTAGAAAGTGAAGTCTCTTTAGACGCTCGACCAGAGTATCACAGAGTTGTTATTCGCCAGACCACTGTTGATGGTTTTAGTAAATTGGTTGCTCATAGTACTGGTGGTCAAAGAAGCAGTAGAATTGGAAGTATAGCCGGTGCTAATGGCCTTTTATGTTTACCTTCTTCTAATGATCATGCTAGTGGTCGTATTACTAAGGGTCAAACTGTCAAAGCAATCTTATTGGGACAAATTGAAGTCTAGTAAAAGAATAATAATAATAATAATTTAACTGTGAAAATAATACAAAAATATTTATAATGAATCATATCTACTAGCCTTGTAATCAGTATCTTGTTCGATATCACTGCTCAACAGTGAAAGGTTAGACAAATTCGAACTACTTCGTTTTGTATGGATCACAGTGCCAATATAAACACCAGGAGCTGTCAAAGGGAATCTCATAGACTCATTACCTAACGAGCTACGTCGATTTGAAGGTGACACATTGGCAGAAGAAGTTGCTGATATTAGACCAACATTTTCAGAATCGCTTGATTCTGTTGGTACATGCAAATAAACTGTAGTCTCTAGTTGACCAGCTCTACTAGTACTTGGAGATAGTTCTGAAGATGAACGAGACTCTTCGGTTTCGTGAGACGAACCATTAATTATGGATCCAGAAAGTGTGTCAGGCGAAACCGAGGAAGCAATCAACCATACTCCTATAAAAGTTAATATACAGCCAATGAAAAACATGGCAGTGTGTTGGGGATCATGATTATCAAAATCATGAAATGCAATCTGTGAGCCAACAGTTACTGATAACGTGAAGAAGACAAAATGTACAGGAATAACTAGAGTTGCTCGGAAGTGTTTAAGAGCTCTATTCAAAAAAAGAACTTGTAATGCAGCCGTGACTATTAATACAATAGAAAGGATATATGTGATTTGTAGTTTGAGGAATCTCAGGAAGCTATATCGTAGCAAACTACTGATACATTTAGTACAAAGGGCAGTATAAGCGCCTAGGAGAGCCACAAGAATAATATTGGGAAATAAATAACGAATCAACCGAGCATTGAGATGTGCATGGAGTCTTGCTTGAGTTACAATATTAGTATTGGCGTTGGTGTTGGTGTCCGATGAAGAAGGGATTCTAGGGATATTTGGTCTTCTCTTATGAAACACATTTGACGTTAAAGTAATCATTATAATAATCAATCCAATAGTTATAATAGCATAGATCTGGAATGCTCGTTGGTTTATTGCGTCGTATATTAGATCCAAAGGATCATGAGCCGGTAGTTCCGGGGTATCAGAGCCATCATTTGATTCTTGCACTGAAAACAGTACAAAAAGAATACCTATTATAGATGTAGAAACACCGAACACATCTCGAAGTTTGATTTTTTCATGGAAGAACACTGGAGCAACAATACAATTGGATACTAGTGCAAAAACACCTAGTGGTGAAACTACTGAGGGAGGGGCTATACCGTATGCTAGGAAATTTCCAGTTTCTCCTACTGTCATCACCACAATACCCAGCCACCATATTCCATCATTTATAAATGTCTTGTCAGTCACTCGGCCAGATAAGCTTTTTCTTCGCTCGAGACGAGTGTGAGCATAACGCTGGATATTCAACGCTACACTAATAAGTATATTTCCGCAAATAGCTGTGGCAATACCTGCTACTGGGTATCCAGACATTGCTGGCCAAAATAAAAACGGAAAAAAAATAATAGAAAAAAAAAATAGAACAAAATCTCCTCTCTTGTTAATATCGTATATAATAAATTATATTAATAAACCGCTGTTCAAAATCATCACCAGTAATCTCTATGAAGGTTCCTAGTAATCACCATCACTGGAAAAAAAATGTATTAAAGCACGTTTATCTGGAGCTACAATTTATTTCTAGTAAGGTGTGCATATATATGTTTTAACTGGCAGGGGCGCGCATCGAGAGCCTAACATTTACTCTGTTATTTTACCCCCTTTCCAGTTAACTCAAGGTATTTTTGGGGCTAAAGATCGCAACCGCCTACCAATTGAGTAGCTAAATTGTGCAGCTGGCTGCCAAATTACTGCCAAACCGTGCCACTCTGCGGGCAAAATGTCCCGTTAGGTCATCTAGCTGTCATTGCATCCAGCGAGGAAACAGGCTTTTCTCAGTGTACAAAAGTACATTCCTTGTACAGTACCAGTCCGGTACCCCTGACATATATATATATATATGTTTACTAAACTGTATTATCACGGTGAGTGAATTATTTTTGATGTCAGGATAAATTAATCCTGTTTAATATGGTGAATATTGACATCCCATAGATCAGTTAAAATTATTGAATCTTCAAATTTCTTAATAAATTGTTCGGTATCCATCACGCTCTTGACTGACTTGTCCAATACTGCTTTAAGCCATTCCTCATGGAATCGAATCATTAAATAAGTGTGTAAGTCCATACAGGCTTCTAATACTTGTTGATCAATATTATCTAACCATTCTTCAGACTCGAATTCAAAATTGTTGAGCTTGGCTTGGTCAAAGTTCTGGAGTATCCATCTAACAATATTTGCTGGTCGTTGTAATAGAGTCTTGAGGAATTGACTCATATGAATGGAAATCAACGCAGCAGAATACCAAGGTTTAATAATATCACCTTTAAACGATCCCGATTGTACCATTATAGTTCGAGCAATTGATTGATTAGATGTACAGAAACGATGATATAATTCAAGCCCTAAATGTCCACTAGCTCTAAAATCAGTTGATGGATCTGCTCCCTGGAATCCAAGTGACGACCAAGCTAGATGACCTTTACTTTTAGGATGTTCATCAGGTATAGCTTTACGTTTAGACCAGTAAAGCTGGAATGGGTATTCTTTTGCAAGCAGTTTGTCCTTATCAATTTCAATTCTGGTTTGTGAACTTTGTTCTTCATAACTAATAATATATTCTTCAAAGACATTAAGAATATCAGATGGCTCGTAATCTATAAAAACAGCGTTATAGATCTCAATATATCTAGTCTTAGATTCGTCCCATTTTGTTTCTTTTCTTGAAAGACCCGTTAGCTGAGAATTGGCATATATAATGGAACTTGATAAAGCTTTTACTAATGTCACGGCTCTATGCTCTAACCCACCTCTACTAAGTTCACTATTGATTTGTAGATCTGCCCATATGTTGGCTAGAACCTTGAAATCATACACAGCAAATTTTTCTGTCTTTTCACTAAGTTGATCTTCAATCGAATTGGCATCTGCTTCAACGCTCAGCTCTGCTAAATGACTTTTTCCTGTCCATGATTCTATGACAGTCTTAAAGCTTCGGTATGCCCATAGGGAGAATAGTTGAGTAACAACACTCAAAGTGCCATTCTGCAGATTACTTCTATGCCACAATATTATCCATGCAAGATAATCTAGAAACGACGTCGCCATACTTTTATATATTTCTTTTTCACTTGTTTGACAGAAATAGAGCTATGATTAACCTAGATTCTTAAGGTGGATATCAACCGTTAGTCAACCTATTGACCTTGCCCCGCTTAATGTGCTGTGATGGTATTGATTAGTGATCATTTGCAGTAATAATGACTAATACGGTACATTTAATCTCTAGTACGGCTGAAAGATTTTTTTTCATACCTATTCTAGGATTTTTGTGCTTGACTCTTTCTTCTTTACCTTTAGTCATTCTAATCTTTTCAGAGCAGAACCTCACAATCCTGTAAAGTCTGCTTATTATTCAGGTCATTCTTTGGTCTTGTTTATGTCATTTAGATTTGGTGGACGTTT
Source organism: Sugiyamaella mastotermitis (assembly GCA_030572735.1). NCBI lineage: Eukaryota > Fungi > Ascomycota > Dipodascomycetes > Dipodascales > Trichomonascaceae > Sugiyamaella > Sugiyamaella mastotermitis. Next base: position 109,105 of record JAJMBN010000025.1, read on the forward strand.
AATTAGTTCGTTAGCCAGACCAAAGTATTGTATATATTCAACCGTTCAATCCCCACTCTATCGTTATTTATCAGGTGGTCGACCTTGTTTAGGCTTCAACCCCATTTCAAGAGATTTCCCCGAATCTTTACTTTATAGATCCCTTACTATGTCTGAAGTTGAAGCTTTGACTCAACGATTGTCCAAGTTAGGTGTTGATACCGAAGGATTCACTCCTTTCCCTGGTTCCAACCCCGTTGGTAACCCATTTGATATCTTCCGATCTTACATATCTGAAGAAGTGGCCAAGATTTCCGGTGTCTCTAGAGACCTTATTTATCCTGCTTTGGAATGGACCAATGCCTTGGACAGAGGTGATATGGTTATTCCTATCCCCAGACTGAGAGTCAAGGGTACTCCTCCTGCTCAATTGGCTGAAGAATGGGCAAGTAAGTTCCCTGAAAACAAGTATTTGAAGAGCGTTATTGCCAAGGGTCCTTTTATCCAGTTCAGTTTTTCTACTTCTTTATTATTTAACTTGATTATCAAGGATGTGTTGACCAAGAAGGCTGACTATGGTGAGTCTAACATTGGTCACGGGAAGAAGATCTGTGTTGAGTTCAGTTCTCCCAATATTGCTAAGCCTTTCCATGCTGGTCATTTGAGAAGTACCATTATCGGTGGTTTTATTTCTAACCTTTATGAAAAATTGGGTTACGATGTTGTCCGAATTAATTACTTGGGTGACTGGGGTAAGCAATTTGGTATCTTAGCCGTTGGTTTTGACAAATATGGTAGTGAAGAAAAGCTTGCTGCTGACCCTATTAACCATCTTTTTGAGGTTTACGTTCAAATTAACAAGGATATCACTCAAGAAAAGGAAGACTCTGCTGCTGCTGGAGAAGATCCTGCTGTCAGTGCTACTGATGATGCTGCTAGAGCTTATTTCAGAGACATGGAAGATGGTGATGAGAAGGCTTTGGCTTTGTGGAGTAAATTTAGAGAGTTGAGTATTGTCAAGTACAAGGAGACTTATAAGAGACTCAATATTTCTTACGACTCATACTCTGGTGAATCTCAAGTTCCCAAGGATCTCATGGCTAAGGTTATGGAAATGTTTGATGAGAAAAAGCTCATTACTGAAGACAAGGGTGCTAAGCTCATTGACCTTACCCCTTATAACAAGAAGCTGGGTAAGACCGTGGTTCAAAAGAAAGATGGTACTACTTTGTACTTGACCAGAGATGTCGGTGAAGCTATTTCCCGATACCAAAAATACAAGTTCGATAAGCTTATTTACGTCATTGCTTCTCAACAAGATTTACACACTGCTCAGTTTTTCAAGATTTTAGAATTACTTGGTTATGAATGGTCCAAGGACTTACAACATGTCAACTTTGGTATGGTTCAAGGTATGAGTACTCGTAAGGGTACTGTTGTCTTCTTGGATACTATCTTGGAAGAGACTAAGGAAGCAATGCACGAGGTTATGAAGAAGAATGAGCACAAGTATGCCCAAATTGAGAACCCCGATCTCGTTGCTGACTTAGTTGGTATGTCTGCTGTTATAATTCAGGATATGCAAGCCAAGCGAGTCAACAACTACGAGTTCAACTGGAAGAGAATGCTTTCTTTTGAAGGTGATACTGGACCCTACCTTCAATATGCTCACTCTCGATTGTGTAGTATGGAGAGAAATGCTGTTGACCTTGTCGATGTTTCCAAGCTCCCTGAAGCTGACTTCAGCTTACTTACTGAACCTATTGCTGAAGATTTAGTTCGAGTTTTGGCTCAATACCCTGATACTTTGTTGGCTGCTACTAGAAACCTTGAGCCCTCTACTGTTGTAACTTATTTATTCAAGTTGACTCATATTGTCTCTTCCTGTTACGATATTTTGTGGGTTGCTGGACAAAAGCCTGAAGTTGCTGCTGCTCGTTTGGCTCTCTACTCCAGTGCTAGACAAGTTCTTTCCAATGGTCTTAAGTTACTTGGTCTTACTCCTGTTGAACGTATGTAAAGCTAATTCTTCCTGTATAAATGATTTGATAATACTTTTATTAATTAATTAATATGTTTATTTTTGAGAAATATATATATGTTGAAATTAAATATATGCAGATGTTAAGGCTCCTCGAGAAATGAAGTCAGTTACAACCTTGAACTTATTTTCGCTCTCATCTAATGCCAGTTCAAAAAGATCTGTTCGATCAGCAATATCATCTTGTGCTCTTCTTAATGCTCTGATATCTTCAAGTTCTGGTTGACACTTTGGGCATTGTGGTTCAATATCTCCATTCATATAAATAGCTGATCCAACAGAAGAGTCATTAAGACATCTTTGGTGATAAGAATGCTTACATAAAAAATGAACTGCAGGCAAATCTAGTGACATATTACATGAAGCGCAATTAGAAGATTGGATTACTGCAGGTTCTCTAAGAAGTTTGTCAATAGTTTCTTTCTTGGACACACTCTCAGTTCGATACGAATCAGCAAGTTTCTTATTTCGCTCAATATCAGCTTTCTCAGAATTTATCAGGTCCAATAGATAATGTCGAACGTGACCAATTGTAGTGACATTATTGACACTTAGAGCTTGAATTACTTGTAACGGAGCCATGATCTTTTCCTTTTTGATCTTTTCAAGAACATAGTTAAATTCAGAACCTACCTGTTGTAGAATCTCTGGAGATGACGTAAAGAAACTCAATGCTAGCGGGTATAGTTCTTTCTCTTCATCACCATACTTATGCAAGACGTTGACAGCACCTTTAACATCTCCCATGGCAACACATCCTCTGAAAAGGTCAACTTGGAAACCATCTTCAGTAATTTGTGTCAACAATTCGCCATCATGATATGATGATAGATGCGAAAGTAACAATATGGTATTCTTATCTACATTTTCGACTGAAGAAAGTCCAAGACTTTTTGCTTGTGCTTCCCAATTTTCTTTTTCGGATTTAGTAGTGGAATTCTTAGCCAAGTATAAGTACTGCTCGAACAGTGTACTTAGTAGATCACTCCTATCCTTTTGATTAGCACCAAATCTATCATATGATTCTAAGCATGCCTCAAGGAAAACAACAAATTCATTTGGGTGATTGATAAAAGAGGAGAAGATCAATCTCGGTCTAGGTGGTTGGTAAGTAGGGGTTGAGGTTGTTACTTGTTCAGCATTAGTGTTATGAGTAGACACACTTGATGTATCATTTTGAACTACACCATCTCTGATACTTGACATATAGTTTACAAAGGCTCGATAACTTTGAATAACAGGAGCTGTCAAGGAACTTGATTCCACTGCTTGTTCTGTCAATTGAAGATCTAACACTGCTGGTACATACTTTCCAGTAAAAAGTTCAATTAACAATGCAGTAGTTTCAATAGGGAACCTATCCAAGAATTCTCTCGAATATTGAATGAGGATTCGTAGAGCATCCTTCACTTCCAAACTTTTGACATATTCGAGACAACCCTTATAGTCCTTCAAATCACGAAGTTTAATCTGAACAGCAAGATCAGCATTCTTTGTTTTCTGTGCTAAATATACAGCTAATGTGTAATATTCAGATTGACGGCATATTTGAATTGCGGTCTCATAATCTAAACTGAAATCATCTTCTTCCTCACCAAAGCTATCGACAAATTTGGTTAGTTTATCCACATCTTTCAGCTTGGCATAGCTGTTAAGGAGAAGCGTTGTATGTTCTACAGTAGCCAACTTTTTGTCGTGTAAAAACTCTAGATAGGTAGTCAAACTCGAAATATGCTGAGCATCTCTATATTTAAGGATTACTTGACTCGTATCTCCTAAATCAATTGCTTGTATATAATGTACCAAAGCATCTGCCAGTCGATCCTCTGAGTATAAATAGTCAGCATATTCTCTTTGTAGTCCGGCTATCTTGAGATTATCACATCCATAGTTTTCTGCCATTTGGATAGCATCTTCAAAGAGATGGCGCTGCTTTAAAATATCTAATCTTGTATCAAATTCTTTCTCTTCAACAGTATACAAAGTACCGTCAGCACCAAGTACATGAAGCTTACCCCACTGTAGATACATGAATTTGACACCAACAGGTATCTGACCACTAAAAGCAATCAACTTATTCTTGCTATCAAGAATCAATAATCGAGAAGTTTCTAATCCTACAATGTCACCAAGAGGCGAGCCACTAGTGTTTTGAGTATTAGATGCAACTATTGCAATGTAATGGCGAAATGAACATATTTGTCTTTTGGCGATTTTAAAAACAAAAGAAGGACCTTTCAATTTTGTAGAATAATAAGAGATATCATTCTCACGAGCAACAATGAGGTTGCCTCCAGAGCTGGAGTCCTCTAGTATCGAACAATTAACAGCAGCACCTTGTGTAGCATCAAGAACGGTTTCTGGTTTTCCAGAGTTTCTTCCAGTAGTTGATACTGTAAGCACCTGGGTAACAGTTGTAATAAATAGTGTTGTTACAGTTGAATTCGAGGATCCACTGGGTGCACTTTCGTTAAAAGCGACACCAGTAACTGGAGAACTGCTACGAAAGACCTCTCGTTGCCTCGATCCTCTATCTCGCAATATATCACCACGAGTAATAATAACAGAGCCGTCCGCAAATCCGAACGCAAGAATAGAATAATTGGATGAGATATTAAATGCTGATAATGGGTATGTATTTGAGCCATTAGTAACGGTTACCGTAGAATGAAGGTATGGAGCGCCAGTAGTCTTATCAATGCGGTTCAGGTCCCACAAATGTACTGTCAATGGCATTCCTTGCTTAGATGCCACCGTTAATAACATTGATGTTCCTGCTAAATATTTCAAATTACTTATTGTCCAATCCGTATCATAGGCTACAAAGCTTTGAACAAGACGGATCTCTTTGTTGAACTCCTTAACTACACCAGTTGAAAGCGCTATGAAGGTACTATTATCTCCCGGTGCAATTGCTGTTACTCTAGGATCCTAAATTTGTTAGCCAACCAATTATAACATAGTTTTCTATCGTTAATAATAGTAGCCATACCGAGTATAATAAGCCATCTTCTGGCGATGATGGATCTTTTATAGGTGTAAGCCCAAAAAAACTAAACTGCCTCCACTAACTGTTAGAATGTTATTGTTTACCAACCAATTTTTGAAACATACTCCCGATAAAGCGGCCATTTAAAATACAAATATATTCCAGTACCTCTTTGATACAGGTAGTATTTCTATTCCTACCGTAGTGTCTGGACATACAACTACAAAATAATGGATACCTCGAATTGATGTGTAAGTAAGATGGCTGGTACTCGATATAAACGTTTAAAGATATTTAGTATTATATCGCATGATAACTGAGTACTAACTAGTTACTAACTGACAGTAGTAACTTTGGATGTTAGGGTTGTAGACGCAATCTTATACAGTATGACATGCAACTCAGAAAACTAAGTTACAAGAATCATTATAGATGCTTTATTTTGCTCCTTAGGTTTGGGGCTTTAATGAACTATATTTAGTAAAACTTGTGCGATTCTTCTGAATTGACATGGAATTGACATCTTCAGTTGCAGATTGTATCTGATCTGTAGATGATCTCTGAGAGGCTGATTTTTTGTCTTTTCTCGTTAGATTTGTATTTTCGGAAAATCAGATGGATAATTGAAACATCAATTAATAGATTCCTCACATATTTATGTATCCAACGCTAATAATAATTTATCATCTCATATACCTAATGCTGTAGTAGGAATATTGTTGTTGAATAGTAAACTGACCACAGTCCCTCCGTTCTAATTTAGATTTATAAATAATTATACTAGTACATTGAAACAATTGATATTTGTAGTATACATAAACTTTGAAAGCTTTCAGAAATTAAATATAAAAATGACCGTCGTCATCTAACTGATATCAATAAAAACTAAGCAACTTACTGACTATTATGGAATGAATCTAGCATAGTATAGTTTAGTTACTATTGTTACACTTGAACCTGAAAATAGCAGTCCCATATTTACCATCCATTTTCTTAGAGTCTATAACTACTCTCTCTTCGCTGTCTTATTGCTCATCTATCCACCTTCGCAGCCTGTTAGTTTTACTTTTTTGCGGTCTAGTTGTTGTTCATCTTTCTCGTGTTACACCAGTCATAGTTCACCTCTCTATTGTACTCCATTATTCATGTTAGGTTCATCTTGAATATCAGATCTGATATTGTTATAAAAACTCAACATTTCCTCCTGTGAGATTACAATATACACATTGTCTCTTACTCTACCATATCTGTCGTTTTCTCGGTGGTCAATCGACTATTGTATATGATTATCGTCCCCTTTATATCTTACACGTATAACCTCACCATTTAAATCAATATTAGGAGGATGTTAGTTGGTTGTATTATCGAAAACATCTCTGAAAAGAATCCTCAAACGAGGATCACCTGTTAATGGATGATCTGCATCTCCAGCGGTAATTACAGGTACATTTGGTTCATCTACTGGGCATCCTGAGCGATTCCCAGTCATTATAACTCTTTTATCTATGTCTTCTTGTACATTGTGATCATCTACTACTCCTTACTTCTTGTACTGTTCAATTGAAACAGCAAGCATACCTATATCTTTATCATCTCGAATTTTTATCAGGATAACTAATTTAACACGAAGACCTCATAAGCCAGGAGCACAGTTGTTAGCCATCGTCCTGTAGTATCATCATCAAGTACATTATCTCTTTGAGAATATGCAGCTTCTATTATAACACTCGGGTGTTCTATCCTGCGATTACGAGTTACTGGAGTGAAAGCTTCATCTAGATGTCTTATTTTGCGACCTCCCGAATCTGACGAGCTCCATTACTTCCTAAAAGACTCTCTAACCTCCTTAATATTGATAATCTGTATATTAATATCAGAAGGAAAGAATGACTCCTTGTTTATGAAATCAATAATAGCTTCATCAATTTTTTACGAGTGAATTGAAGGTAGTCTATTTGATAAGGTTAGACTACTTTACCTTCTGTGGAACTGAAGACGAAGCAAGAAGAGGAGAGTCAAAATTCAGATATAATATTAACTTGTTAATGAAAAAGGCTTAAAATATATTAGTATAAAATAAGCGTGGTATATTACAAAAGAAAATACCCAATACCCTTTAACGTAACGTCAGTCAATTCAAAAAATCAAGTCAGCAGGCAGAAAAACAACATATCTATAACATATAAATATATGTACTAAGTATTCAACTTTAACGAAATTTCTTTTTTGTAACATCTATAATATATATACAGTACTGCACATTACCTCTTCTTAGTCGACAGGGTAGTGGATAGTAAAACATCTGTGAGCGTAATTAATTAAACCCGAGTTAATTTTGCCAGCTGGCCAACTGTAAGAGTCTCATGGCGCAACAACAACATCTCTATATGCCAATGCATCTGATTTTGAATATTAGTAATGTTTTATGAAATATCATACCATTAAAGTTTTATTTATAGAAACAAAAACGTATGTTTAACTAATTTTTGTAAATCGGATCTACTGATCTTGCTATCCAGATTAGGAAATTTACAACTATCATCCAAAGCTAGCCCGTTGCTTACTTTATGCATAATCTTTTTTCAGGGGTAACAACAGCGACTTGTAATGTCTTCTTATAATCTACAAGCGGCAACAAACAATTACTAAAAAGCATCCTGGCAACATAAACTAATTTTATTAAATCCAGCCGCTATGAGTTTTAAATACAGACTTCAAACCTGGTATGCGCCACGGAATATTTCCTTCAGTATAATAAATTTGTTGAATAAAGTTACTAGCAAAAATTGAAGGAACAATTAGAGAAAGATGATTCGAAAATCTCTTCATATTCTTTTCGTCTCTATTTTCATATCAAAGTCATGCTGCTAATAATCCTTAGTCAGTGTATCATTAGATATGGGAATAAATGGAAGAGACGATATACTAATTACCTGAATTATGCAATACTAGGTAGTCCCTTGCTAGTACTTAGATCTTACACAATCTCAGGATAACGTCAGTGATCATAACTTTCATCACCTCCCTTGTACTCATTGAGAATTGCAATTGCTGTATCAGATCTATCAAAATAAATTATTTGCAATTGACAATACTACTATGAGAAAATGAAAAATATTACAGGCTATGAATAAACACTTATCGTTTTCCTTTAAGCAGTATTCCTGCTTCCTTATCGTTGTCTTTCTGCTCTTCTTGCTGCTCTCTCATTACGCTCATCTATTCTTGCCTGTCTTAACGCTACCCTATCTGCCTCTTCTCTCTCTTGAATAACTCTCGCCTCTGCTCGTTGAAGTTCAACTTGCCGAATTGCATGGTTTCTTCTCATAAATTTAATGTAAACATTGTATCTAATATCTTCATAAAGTTCTAACAACTGATCCCGTGTGAGTACAATATATGCATTGTCTCTTCGTCCACCATATCCGTCGTTGTCTCGGCGGTTTATCGACTGC